>JAMQGT020001029.1:0-138482 GCA_024447675.2 Pterophyllum scalare
GAGCTGCTGAGGAGTTACGCGGTGGGATGGAGAAGGAAAGAGCAGGGAGCCGAGGACGAAACTGAAGAGATGCCACCAGTGAGGTCAGAAGTCAGGTTTCACTAACCGAGCAGGGCAATTTTTCAGATTAAACATTCAGCCTGTAGTTCCTGTGATAAGAGAGGTGTTTCTGCTGACTCTCAGATCTGGAGGCTGGTAGCCATTGATCCACAAGAAAGACAAGAGTCAGCCCCCGAGGCTGCACCCTCGTGTGGACCACAGTACTCGCTGTCTGGAGGAAGAGCTCCATCAGGCTCGGAGTCGACTGGCTCGCATTCAGGAGGAGGCTGAGAGGCAGCGGCAGAGGCATCAGAGAGAGATAGCATCTCTGAAAGCTGACAAGCATCGGCTGGAGGAGAAAGTCCTGGAACAGAGCCGGCTGAACACGGAGAAGAGTCTTCTAGACCAAAACCAGAGGCACACAGAGGACCGGATCAGGTAGCGGCGCAAACATGGACCTGCCAGACCTGCTTAGGCTTCCATCACATAGTCTACTTGAGCTCCCCTCTCTGCCGCTCACCTAAATGATCTTCGGGGGAAGATCAAAGTCAGGAAGGAAATCACTTAAATTGAAGCTCACAACATATTTTTCTTGCTGCAGTTCAGTTTGAATGAGCTTTATTGACATGGACTGCGTTGAAACAGAGCAAACACATGCCAAGAAATTAGATGCAGCGGCAATAAAAATTCTGTGTGAGCCAGTAAACGGTGTCAGCACATTAATGAAAATTAAATCAATATCACCAATTAGTCTGCCCTCCCCCACAGACATATTTTATTAGCCTGTTTTTCACTATGTGCTGACAGTAATTAGAGTATGCACACAAACTAAAAGCAGCCCACTGCATTCATCTGAAATGTGTTTGATCACTCTAAAATATCTGATTACATGCAGTTCCCCCTTTAGTATGTGTCCTCTTTTTCCCCCATTCAGAAACACCCATAAAAGAACCTGTTAGCTGAATCTATAGCAGGTTTCTGCTCTGGAAAATTCTTAGTTTCTTAATGTGGCAATAGTTTAATATGAAAATCAGATTTCACACTTATATACTTTATGGAATAGGATATGCTCCTCTACGTGTTTGGTGTAAAAAAAAAAACCTCTTAAAAGGAGGTAGAAGCAAAAAGAAAAAAGTTGCTTTGCACTGTTAGACGGCGTAGAGCAAGAAGAAATAAAAAGTCATTTTGCATGTAGGTTAGCTCACACTTTGTTCTGATGCATGCCTCCAGGGCGGAGTGCGAGGATCGTCTCAGAGCAGAGTTCAGGATAGAGATGAACGCCGCTGTCGCTGAGAGCGAGCAAAGATGGCAGAGCCGAGAGGAGGAGCTGCAGACTCAGATATCTGACTTGCAGGGTCAGCTGACCGAGCTGCAGTCACAGGTGAGTCCTTCACAAACTAAATTATAGAAACCCGTTCATGATGCTCGGCCCTGATTGTCTCTTCAGAAACGTAATCAGACTGTTTTTCCGTTTTGCTTTCGCTTCATTATTCATATTTTGCCTGAACAGATGAATAATAATCAGATGGGTTGGCAGCGCAGTTGATATCTTGAATCAGGCGTATTTATTTAAAAACAGAACCATGCAATTAAGGCTCATTCACTACAAAAGAACAGCATGACTCATATTCTCATAGCAGCGCTGAGATCCAGTGTATAAAAAAATAAGGTGAAAAAAAGCAACTTGAAGGTCCTCCTGCCGGAACCGGACCTCTGTAGGGTCCAGCGCAACTCACTAGATGGCTTTGCAGAGTGCAAAAATTGTGGGGATTTTGCCCCTGGAATTGTTGTTATTGAGGCTGGAGATCATGAATGTGGTTGTCCAAATCTGAGCCAGAGGTCTGAATCATCATCAATTTTGCAGCTCTTACTGAAAACCCACGGCCTGCCACACCAGCTTGGTTGAGGAGGCGTGCTGATGAGTTTGTTTGATTTATGATGCATGGGTTTCTTTGTGACGACAGCAAACTGACTGAATCTGGGAGACATATTGTTAAAGCCACACGTTTCTCTCTGTTTTGTAAATAGATGGTTTTAAAAAAAAAAAGTGGAAGTTTTCCAAACTTTTATTTTAGGCTCTTATTATGTAATGGTTTTAGTGGTCCAGCCCACTTGGCATCACATTGGGCTGGATGCTGCCCGGGAACTAAAATCAGTTTGACAGCCCTATCCTAACTATTAATGGAACTGCTGCAGTGGTCTTAGTTGTGTTGAATATTTTTTTCCCCTGAGGCCAAGATGATGTCTTCATCTTGTTTTGACAGACCAGCGACCCAAAAAAATATTCTGCTTTCCATCCTAAATGAAGGAGAAAAGCATCCTATTCTCAATATTTTGGTACTTTCTTCCTGAGCGTCACTTGCATCCTCAGTACTCTGGGTTGCTGGTTGCTTTGGGTCTTTTATCCTCCTATCTCCTCACTGAGGCAATCTGATCCCAGCCTCTGTCCATGTGACATTAGTCCTGGCTTGTCTCTGCAGCCACCTTGTAGTTCTCCACTCCTGCTGACGCGCCACTGATGGCTTTTCTTTTACGTGATGACCAGGGAGCTGTAGGCTTTGCAAAAGTCATTCTCCTAGTAATCCCCCACTCTCTTTTTTAATAAAGAAGTCTGCACGTCTTCTGGTCTAAGAGGTGCCTCTGCAGTGTTTTGGGAAATTTGCCTCAGTTTCCTGCATCCACCCTCATCTGCCAGTCATGTGCTGTTCTGAGGAGCCCTGGATGAGCTACTGGTTGAGCATTTGTAGATTTTCCTACTTTAACAAATGCAACACAAAATCTAACTGATGATCGGTAAAGGTACTGGCATTTATTTTGCGCTTTTTGACTCTGAGCACTCAACGAAATTTTTACTCCAGGCCACATTTACACACATTATCATCCTGAACCTTTAAGCACTTTCTATCTGTCACACACACACACATGGATGGATCAGGGTAAACCTGGCTTTCAGGAGGGGCTGGGGTTTGAACCACTGACCTTCTGATTGGTAAATGGCCCTACTGCATACTTGTTTTTTGATTCTTTCGATTGATTCAGCGCTTACCTTTAGAACAGCTGCTAAGTGCTCCTCTTCCCCTGGTACAAGGGACATGTTGGAGTTGTTGGCTTCCAGAAGAGGGTAGATGGCTTGGTTTGAAAGCTATCTGCATGAGAAAGGTCAAATTTACATGATATTAATTTACATAATTCATTTTTAGGCCTGTTTGTTAGTTGTGTTAAGTAAATTGTTGTCTCTAAAAAGAATTGTGTGATATCTAATCTTTGCCAAGTCTGAGAAAATGACTGTCCAGCATACCTTCGCTTTGTCTTGTATTTTCTGTATGTCAGAAATCCTGCATTTCAAACTTGAATTAGGGGTTTGAAAGATGTGACTGTCAACAAGGCAAAAAAGAAAAGTCTAATAAACGACTCTCTAGTCTTGTTTTGGGAAGTGCAGGAAACAACAGCTTTGGAGCCGTACTAGAAAGTTAAAGTCAGAATGTTTCAGCTAATCCGTCCAACTTTTTGGGCATACGATGCTAAATTCTTGGAGGGCTCTCCTAATTTGTTCCATAAGCCTATTTATTCATTCTGTTTGAGTGTGCAAATTCTAAAACAAAAGTGGCGTCTCCATTTAATTCTTGCTGCAGACTCATTATCTCAGGATTACTTTGACAGCACGGAGAGCCTTAAAAATCCTTTGCTCCCAATTTGTCACCATTGCAGGCAGAGAAAAAGAAGGCAGGCCAGGGAGATGACTGCCACGTGAATCCCGAAATTGACAGGCTGAGGAAGGAGGTCCAAGAGACAAAGGAGATAAACAAGAAACTGAGGGACCTGCTGCAGGTACACACATGATGCACACTCATTTTTAAAAATCCTACGTGCACTCGTTCATAGATTTTCTCTGTGATGAATAATTTAGCAGCTTTGATGAAAGTGCTGCAGTGAATAGGCAACATTATGTTGGTCTATGAGTGTGTGTGCTTTTTCTGTAACAATGTGCTTTTGTGAGCTTAAAAAAATTGCAGCTGTTGTTAAACAAACCAAAGAAAAAGAAATGTGTCTTCATGTGTTGGAGGAGCCCCAAACGCAGTCGTTAGGCGAGGAGAGACACAGTCACGCCATGGCGCTGCAGGCGTTGGAGAGACGGGCAAAAGAAGAGCTGCTGTCTGAGAGGAACAGACTTCAGACAATGCACCACCTGGAGCTGGGTAGCACACACGCGCACACACACATATTAGCATAAGCGCAAGCACAAGCAGGCATTAACACACTCTGTATAACATGTACACAGTTGCATGAACAAAATGAGCAAGTGCGCAACACACACACACACACACTGATATACACATTGAGATTCTAAATTCAACAGTGAAGTTGCTATTACCATGGATACACTTCACCATGGCAACAGCAGATGGGTACCTGCAACAGTGGGGCCGATTGATTTTGTTTTCTGTATTGGTGGTTGTGTGTGTGTGTGTGTGTGTGTGTGTGTGTGTATCAGATAAGCAGCGTGCAGAGCTAACACAGCAGCACACAGAGTGGAGCAGACAGATGACCCAGAGACACATGCAGCAGATAGAAGACCTACAGGCTCAACTACAAGCGCACACACAAATGATGGCTCTTCAACAGGTAACGTGCACAGCAATAAATCACTCCCATCGTGTGCACACAAACACACCTCTCAGCCTCGTTACCAGTGTTTCATTGCTTGTAACTTAAGCAAGTCAATTTCTATTGTCTACTACTTTTTTCCATTCTTGTGTGTGTGTGTGTGTGTGTGTGTGTGTGTGTGTGTGTGTGTGTGTAGGACTTGAAGCAGCAGAACCAGTATCAGGTGTTTGAGCGACAGCTGGATGAGAGTCGCTGTGCCATGCTGGAGCTGCAGAGAGAAAACGCAGCGCTGAAGAAGCAGTTAAAGGAACGGTAGGGACAGTAACACTGAGTCCATCAGGCATTCACGTTAATTAAAATAGTAGAGATGATGACTGATTTAATAAAATAGCTTTCACATAATTTCTTAGTACAAATTGTTTGATGGACTTGTTTTGCATTCAGGGCAAAACTACTGACAACTTAAAAAATGCCACACTAGAAGCAATAAGTTAAAATGAGAAGTCATGACTTAACATAGTGAACCAAGTTTAAACATGACACAAAAAGTAAATCTCATGTGCTAACTGCAAATGGACTGGTTGTATTGCTTTTCTACTCTACATGAGCACTCACATTCATACAAGCACGTTCTACATCTCAGTGCTTTCCGTCTAACATTCACGCTCTGATGAATGCATCGGGTTCATTATCTTGCCCAAGGATACTTGGGGATGCAGACTGGAGCAGCCAGGGATCGAACCACCAACCTTCCGATTAGTAGGTGACCTGCTCTATCTTCTGAGCCCTATTGTGTCAGTATCAGTTTAGATGTGTGGACCCAAATGCAGCTAAAGAACCCAGCAAACATAACAAAAAGGAAGCGTTATTTAAAAAAGGTGATTACTGCAGTCCAGTGTAAAATAACAGTCAAAGGGGAGAAATCCAAATGAGCACAGAGCAGGAAGCAGGTAGGAACTGGGGACAAAGATGAAGAACACTGAAGTGCAACAGACAATGAGACAAGGATAAAGGGGCTACACACACACACACACACACACACACACACACACACCTACACACACACACACACACACAGGGCTGACTGAGGATAAGGCAGCGGTTCGATCCAGACACAGGCGAAACTAATGAGGGCAGGCAAAGGGTAACAATATAAAAGGAAGTAAAACCAAAACAAATTGCATGAGAGAACTAATGTTCAAAGTAAAACAGAAAATAACTAAAAGACATGAAGACTAAAACCAACCATGATGACAGAGGCAGAGGAAGAAAATAACACCAAGAACGAACAAACTTGGTGAGCTTGTGTATTTTTAACTGCGCTAGCTATTTCCACCTTCTCACAGACTTTGTGTTAAATCAGTCATCTCCACCGTAGCTTCATTTACCCATCATCTCATCTAGGCCTGAATTAAGTCACAGGAAGTTTCCTAAACTTCTCCTTTGTGCTCTTAGCGCAGACCAGGATATTTTCCTGTTTAAAAAAGAAAGGGGTGAACGGTAACAGAACCCAAACCTGTGACTGTCACTGTCATTTTAATAAAAATAAAATCAGTGGTGGTTGGATAAAGGAGGAGCAGGCAAAAGTCAAAGCCCACAAAGCAGGAATGGGGTGCTTGTTACTAATGTTCAGACGCTGTGTCAAAATTACAAAGGGCAGATATTTTGAAATGCTGCTCCAGAATGTGGTTCAGAACACCCACGTTATGTGACCACGGCCAGTACTTCACCCCAGTTTCCACAGGTGACTTACTTGCTGCTTCAAGTTTTGATTGACAGAGTGTAGAATACACCTGATGATGCTGCAAACTCCCAGAAAGCTTAAGAGCCCTGCAGCAGCAGCAGCAGTAAAAGACAGTTTGTGGGAACCCGCAGTACCCACAGTGCAACTGCTGATGCCACTGAAGAAGTCAGAGGATACCTCACTGCTGCATTTGCTCCAAGGACACATGATTGGTAGGAGCAATGTGTTGTTTAGCCACACCTCTCACCTGTATCTTGAAAAAAAATACCTCACCTGCAACAGGGGTGCAACAAGGGTGCCGGGTGAATGGATTTTTTTCCAAGGTTGAGGAGGTAGGTTGTTAAAAAAAAGAAAAAAGCGAAGAAAAAAGAAGGCGACTCAGCCATAAAATAGCTGAAAACCTGAAAAAGCTGAAAATTTCTTGAATAAAACTCTTTATATATGACAGATGTAGATGTTGTTACTTTATTTTTTCTTATAGAATACAGTATAATAGCTCTTTATTGTCATTAACATACATAAATTATGCAGTGCAACGAAATTTGGTTTGCAGCTCAGATGTTGCGAAAATTAAGTTAAAAGTAGTAAATATATATAAATAGCAACAAAAACTGCAATGACAAATATTCATGCAATAGTACCACAGTAATATTAATCTTTTTACCTGTCTTCATTTTTCCATAAGCATAATTAGCTACATTCACATTTAATTCTACTGTAGATGAAACATCTTCCACAAAACTTACTGGGCTACAAAGTAGGCAAATCCACAAGACCTGTGTGGTTATCTGAAGAAGCATAGCAGCCTTTTTTCAGTATGCTTTATCTAATAAATTGGTTTACAAAGCAACTTCAACAGCCTCACATATGCTAACACAACAGGGGCAAATTAATATTTGCTGAAACACTTCATTATGGTCACAGCTTGCGGTCTTCAACAATCTCAAAGTTTTTCTTGGTTTGTTGTGCGGGGATTTTTCCAAAACATGTGTTGATCGTATTATGCAGCTTTGTTTAGAATTGTGTGATATGTCTCTGTGTCATTGCTTCGCAAGTTGTGAGAGCAGTAGGTCTCACTGGGCTGAGGGGTGTCAGATTGTTTCAAAACCTCGATACAGTTCACAGCTGCTTCAGATGTTTTAGTGTTTCAGAAAGCCTCACTATGCCCATCTCCACCTGTGAAGTCACATACGAGGAACACTACGAAAGGCCTGAATGACTAACAGTAACAGTATGCCAGGCTAAACACGGGTGGCACTAATGAATCACAAACAAGGAAAAACTAACAGGAAGTGAAGCTGATGACAGTGTAACCAGACTAAGACTTACAAAATAAAACAGGAAATTACTTAACAGATACAGAAATCCCTAACTTTACTGGTAGATGGGTCTCCAGTGACCCGGCTGACACAGTTAGTTGGGGAGAAGGGAAGAAATCCCACTGAGAAAGACTGTGTGACTCACTTGGATAAAATGGTATTTCTATAATGTTAAGTGGTAGTAATAATAGTGTTCTGAACCCTTATTTCATAGATAGAAAATTGCAGCAAATAGTCTAGACGAAGGGTGTCAAACTCCTTTTAGTTTCTGGGCAGCATACAGCCAGTTTTAATCTTAAGTGGTCGGACCATTAAAAAGCTTTTGCGCAATAAGACCTCCAAATTTCCCCCTTTTCTGTTAGTGTGAATGCATTTTAAGTGCATTCGTGTTCAGTGAACCATCAGTTTGTAAAAGTGATGATGTAAAGCTTGGGATGGCCTAAGAAAAATTAGCGCAATTTAAACACTAGCCCTGAGTTTTTCCATAGTATTAAAGAAAACCTGTCAGTGCAGCTCCATGGGCTTAACATACATTAGAGAGAAGTGATGGCAGCTCATCACTCAGGCTTTGTCCTATAATTTAACAAACAGAAGGTTTCAGTTATTTGACAAAAAAAGTCCTTTTTTTCCTAAACTCTGATCAGGGAAATTCTCTTACCAGTATATATTTTAAGGAGCGTCCACAGTGGAAACGATTCACTCATCGCGCATCACTCTGTAGCTGATGGTTGGTTGCCTAGGCAACTCTCTAATGCATCTACTACCCATGTTAAAGTTGAGAAAAGTACAGTCCAGTTTGTATCACCAGTGATTATTTCGTCCATCATTACTGAAGTTGCTGAATGTTACGGACTTTCTGTGGTCTGCTCACTAGTCACTTCCTGTGTAGATGCCCCTTTACTTACCTTGGTTTTCTTCTTCTTCTTCTTCTTTGTCTTCTTTTGGCTACTCCCTTTAGAAGTTGCTACAGCAGATTATATGCCAAGCTCTCACTCTATCCCTAGCGTCCTCGTCTGTCACACCAATCCTCTGCTCGTCCTCCTTCACCACATCATTGAATCTTCTCTGTGGTCTTCCTCTTTTCCTCCCACCTGGAAGCTCTTTTGCTCGATATATCCACTGTCCATCCTCTGCACATGTCCAAACCATCTCAGCCTTGCCTCTCTGACTTTGTCTCCAAACTGCTCAACATGACCTGCCCCCTCTGATGTACTCGTTTCAAAAATATTAGCATCTTCAGCTCGGCCTCCTGTCTTTTTGTCTGTCATTGCCTCGTAACCACAAACACTGCCATCCTTTTTTTTTTTTTACTCTTGCTGCTGTCCTTCTCCTTTTCATTTTTCATATTTGCAATATCATCCAGCAGGCTTGACCTTTTTTGGCAGCTCAGTTCTGTATGTTTGACATTGCTGGTCTGAACAAACCTGGGACTTTGCTGCTCAAGGCACATTGTATGCACTCTAACCACTCAGGTAATACGCTGATGCGACACTGACATCGCAACCATGAGTACCCACTGATACCAATCTGATGCCGTCTCTTTCCTTGCTTTAACGGCTAAGCTGTGAATAATACATTTGCCTGGAAAGACTTCATAGCTCCAGATAGCAGTTGTGAAACTAAGCCTGACAAAAGTATCCGAGCAACATCTGTTACTGGTGACACATCTGTCTTTCCAGCATGTCATTCAAATATATATAAAAATACACAGAGGTATATTGTGTACTTTTTGCATACATTTGTGTTGTTTTTTTTTTTGTTGTTGTTGTTGGGGTTTTTTTTATCAACATTAAAAGGGATTTAGCCATTTATAGAATCACTAATATCCAGCAGAGTTACCTCTTATTTTGTGTTAAACGGTCATTTATTTGCACTTTTTCTCTGTTCTATTCTTCTTAGGTCAATGCAGAAGAATTCAGAAGCTGAAGAGAAAGAAGAGGAAAGTGCAGAAATAAGGAAGAAAAGGGATGCCCAGCTAGAGGAAGAAGCACAACGTCTGAAGGAGGAGGTGGAGAAGCTGAGGGTGGAAATGGAGAAACTTGAGGAGTCGCAGAAGCACTGGGAGGAGAGAAAAGAGGACGACATAAAAGAGGAGGAGCTGGACGAGGAAAAGAGGAAGGAGCGGGAGGAGGAGAAGAGGCGAGAGGAGGTGGAGGAGATCAGGAGGGAGCACAAGAGGGAGATGCAGAGCTTGGTCTCCGAATACAGCAGCGCGCAGAGTCATCTGCAGGCGCGAATTGTGGCCTTGGAGAACGAGTGAGTAGAGGAGAGACGCGAGGAGATAAGGCACGCAGAGGCAGAGGGACTCTGGGTGAAAAATGTGCAGGTATGTGAGAAAGCTTTGTGTTTCTGTATATGATTTAACTGCAGGCTGCGAGAGCGGGAGGAGCGGTGCAGGAGGAGGGAGCCTCGATGTGACGACCTACAGCTGGGGAGACTCCAGGAGAGACTGACAGAGAGAGACCAGCTCATCAAACGATTAGTGGTGAGAGAGCATATGTTAGAGGATATGTGGATAGATGAGCCTTTTTCACATGTTCATTTTATTTGGACTGCATCATACACTTTTTAATCTAAAACAGTAAGTATACCTGATACAGTCACATATGGACTGGACTGGTTCTTATATACCACTTTTCTACTTGAGCACTAAAAGCACTTTTTTATACCTAATTGCTTTCTATCTAACATTCACACTCCAGTGAATGCACTGGAGAGCAACTTGGGGTTCAGCATCGTGCCCAAGGTTAGTTTGGCATCCAGACTGGAGCAGTCAGGGATCAAACCACCAACCTTCCAATTAGTAGGTGACCTGTTCTACCTCCTGAGCTGCAGCTACCCTTGCCATATGATATGTTGTTGTATTCAGCACAGTAAAGTTTTTCCAACAAACCTTGGTTTGTGCTTCTGGGACATTCCCAGCACAAACTGTAAAAATGTATATGAATCTGCCTATCCTACCTCTGTGTTTGTAGGGCTGTATGTCCTCAGCGCATCAATATATTCACATTCAGTTTTTTCAGACAGGCAGAGGAACACCCCGCGCACTGTCACACCCAATTTGGCATGAATCAGAGCTTCCATTATGAAATTATATAAGTTCAGGTGTAGCATCTCCCTTTATTTTTGTTCACTTACTGGGTGTTCTACAATATTTATTAATTTAACCACTTTTGTAGTAAAATAGATTTTTGTATAAAGGTATTTCATATACGAGAGAGCTTAGAGAATATGAAAAACATTGTCATGAATTGTTGAAATTCTTCATTCTAACCTAAATAGTTAGAGGCCTTGAATGACTCCATGCAGCTTTCCATTATCCTTGCCACACAAATGGGCCAATTCCTGTTAGGAAAGAAAGATGAAACTCCTGGTAGGAAACATTTTCACAATTAAAAATATCACAACTGTAGTATAAAAAAAGGGGGGAAAGTAACCAAAAAAACAAAAAGGAAACAAAAGCTGATTTTAAATAAAAAAGGACTGAAAACTAAAGCTCTACTTGCTTTCAAGAGCATCCAAAAATACAACAAAAGGAGCAGAAACTAGACGAGCACAAACAGGAAATGGTAACCTGTGAGGATCAAAGGAGAGAAACATGCGCTGGAAATAGACAGATTGAAATACGACAAGGAGAAGTGGAGGACTAAGACACAGAGATCTAAATGACTAATTACACACAGTGAAACAGACAAAAACAGGAGGTAAAACCAACAGAGACACGGTGTAAGTGATGTGCAAAACAAAAAGCCTGATGATCTATTTATTATCTGTAACATAGAGTGCCATTGTTGCACCGCCTGATCCATTACGATAAACTTGGAGACACACACGCGCGTTTACTCACACACACACACAAAGAAACAATCTTGCCAAAATTACTCATTAGTGTAGCAAATATATATAAATACTTGGCTGAAAATAATCCCCATTAGTTACCCTATTTACTCCTGTTTGAATGATGATTGCTAAAAACTACAGTGTTCATTAATTTTAGGAAATGAGAGTCTTTTTAAACAATAAAACTCTATAATTGTGACCTTTTTTTAAAATAGTGATTACTGCCACAGATGGGCTGTGGAAATTGGCTGGTTTGGGGCTTTTTAATGGATTTGCTAACAATATGACAGATAAAGAATTTTACCAGCATTATCTTTAAATGTTATCATCCTTTTAGATGACACTGTGCAAAGATAACTAAAATAAATATGTTTGTAAAGCATTACAATCAATACAACTAAGTATTAATACACTATATGGACAAATGTATTGCGCCACACTTCTTTATCTTTGAATTCAGTCACGTTGCCAAAGGTATTAAAAAATCAAACACCTACGCATATGCAGTCTGCCTTTACAAAACAATGAATGAACGGGTGGTTCTAAAGAGCTCACTGAATTTGCGTGTGGTACAGTAATAGGATGTCATTGCTGCAACAGGTCGGTTTGTGAAATTTCTTCCCTCCTAGATATTCCATGATCAACACTAAGTGTAATTATTGCAACGTGGAGCGTTTAGGGACAACAGCAAACAGCCACAAAGTGGCGGGGTTACTGAGCGCTGAGGCGCACGGTGCCTAAAAGTTGCCAATGCTCTGCTGATTCAATAAATGCAGAGCTCCAAATCTCCTCTGGCATTAATATCAGCACAAATATAATTTCTCTGTAATTCTTGTAGGGTCTTTGTCCTACAATATAAAGTGCCTTGAGGTGACTGTTGTGATTTGGCGCTATATAAATAAAATTGAATTGAATTGAAATGTAGGCGTAATGTGTAGGTCGCTCAGTCCTTTTATCCGTATAGTGTACTGGACTGTTTTTATGGGAAATTTCTACCTAGAAGCGCATTTGTGAAGTCAGACACTGATGTTGGATGAGAAGGTCTGGCTCACAGTCTGCACTCTAATTCATCCCAAAGGTGTTCTGTCAGGTTGAGGTCAGGACTCTGTGCAGTTCAGTCAAGTAACCCACTCCAAACTCACTCATCCATGCCTTTATGGGCCTGCTTTGCACACTGGTGTGCAGTCCTGTTGGAACAGGAAGGGGCCATCCCCAAACTGTCCCACAAAGTTTGGAGCATGAAATTGTCCAAAATGTCTTGGTATGCTGCAGCATTAAGAGTTCCTTTCACTGGAACTAAGGGGCCCAACTCCTGAAAAACAACCCCACACCATAACCCCCCCTCTATCAAACTTTACACTTGGCACAATGCAGTCAGATAAGTACCGTTCTCCTGACAACCGCCAAAACCAGATTCGCTGAGCTCCTGAGAGCGACCCATTTTTTCACAAATGTTTGTAGAAGCAGTCTGCATGCCTAGGTGCTTGGTTTTATACACCTGTGGTCATGGAAGTGACTGGAACACCTGAATTCAATGATATAGCATGATGAGTGAATATCTTTGGCAATATAATGTATTTATAGTTATAAAAAGTTGTAATTTGATAATATTTGGACACTTTTGTACAAAGGTGGTTGCAGACTCTCTCCATCTTCCTATACTTGTATCTTCAGTACAGAAATAAACCACACACATAATAAACAATGTTAAAGCAAACCTGAAAGATAATGTTACTTGTTTTTTCTCTAAATTTCTGTAGCTAGTGTAGAAATATTGTTATAATAAATTTGTTCGGCCATAGTAAAAGCGTAGAGAAAGTCTGATATTGTGACTAGTTCAGATGTTTCTTGTTAAATTGCTCTGAAGGTACCCCCACTGGGCAAACGGGAATGATATCTGAGCTTGAGAGTTTATTCTTGACCTTGGAAACAGTTTTCATTAGCAGACTGTGTTTGCTCAGGAGCCCTGAAACTGAAGCTGTTTAAAGTTTCCATTCATTATGACACCTCGGTGCCCTGGTGGTGCATTGGAATTGTGTTAAATAGCTGCACAGACTTACTACCTTGACATATCCTTAGCATAATGCTGCCTTGTATTGATTTCTTGGAGGTTGTTTTGTTTTCCTCTGGAGACTGAGGGGGTCCACGGGCCCATATTACACCCATAAGCGCTCTGACTGCAGCATCCCTGGTTTGATTTCCTTCAAGGAGTTTTGTTGCTAAAACATTCTCCCTCTATCCTCTGTATCATCTCTATCCAGTAAAGAAAAATTACCAAAAAAAGATCATCCTTATCTGTTTTGTCACATAAAGATGTTAAACTCAGACTGATAATTCCAGCTGCTCTGATCTAGACTCTTCATAAAGAATTCCAACAGTAGCAAGCTAAAAATCAAAATCACCCAGTGTTTTGGGACTGAACATTAAAATCTGGCTGCATAAACGAGCATTTTTCACAAATCATAAATATTTAAATGACTCAGACTAAACTCAGTGGAACGGTGCCTTCATTAATCATTGGTGGTCATACATGCGTAGGAGAAAACTACATTTTTTCAGTGTCCTCTGACAGAGTGCTGCTTCTACCATCTGTGTGGCGTGAGAGAGCTTGGCAAACATTTACGCCCTCCAGACACAACTCAAACCCCACAACAGCAACAGCAACAAGAACAACAGCACCAATTGTGAATAAGGCCAGTGAAAGTCCTTCCTCATCCTCCTTCCCTCCAGGAAGAGAGGCATCAGCTGCAGCTCCACCCTCCTGTTGCCGGGGACAACAGTAGCCTCGGGCTCCGTGACAGCAAGTCCCGCCCCGGGAGCGTCACGCCAACCATGAGGGTGAGTTTGTGTGTCCTGCTCATGAGCATAAACGCGGTCATGAGAGCCAGTCTCCTTCCAGCCAGAAGGGCTCGCTGGGCCGAAGCAGGCTTCTGTTTCTGGGACACGAGGCGGTAAAATGCACAAGTTCGCCCACTCGCCACGTCACCCAGTGTGTCGTAAAGACCCCCCCCCTCCCCGCCTCCATAGAGTGATTCCATCATCACTCTGCTTTTACTTACATGGCATTTGGCAAATGAGGATGCAGATGTGTGAAGACTTTACTGAGAACAATGTGGAAACTGATGATTTATTATGCGGCACTTTTTTTTCTTTCTTTTTTTTAAGTTTGGCACGTTATCAGCTCACATGCAAACATAGTGACATTGATTTTGAGGCGTTCATGTCTTTAACTAAAGCTTGTCAGCAGTGTGACTAACAATTTGAGGCTGCAGTAAAGTGCAGGATTCAGTGTGCTTGGTGTCTGTTATGGATATGTGGTTACAAAACCATCTGGTATGGTACAATTTCAAAAATACTAACACACATCATCACCTGCAGCTTGTTGGCAGTCGCATATGATGGTTGCAGGCCACAGATTTTTTTTGGTTTATGACCATGCTTTTGTTACGGTATGCTTCAGTAAAACTAGACTTTTCTGAGGAACTTACAGGATATGTCTTCTTCTCTCTGTGATGCCTGCACATTTGAGATAGATCAAACAAAGCTGGTGGTACTCTGATGTTTAGTTTTAAAACATTTCCTTTAACAGGTGATTTGATCAAACTTATTACTTAAAGAGAAGTAAAATGTGCATTTGCCTGGGGATTATTTTCAGCTGCTGATTAATACACATATAGTATGTCCGGGACCATATGTGGCTGAAAATAAATTAAAGTGATCTTCATAATAAATAAAAATGTGTGGCTTACTAATTTAACTGATATCACTAAACTGACTAATGGGCACTTTCTTTGCAACATAAGCGTAACCTCTTTAAAGGGGACCTATTATAGTTTTCTTCATTGTCTGACCTTTACAGTACTGTGCAAAAGTCCTGAGTTACCCCTCATTTCTTTATGTTTTGCTTCCAAGCAGCCAGACTTTCATGTAATGTTTTTTGTTTTTAAACCACTTTACACTGAACTATGAATCATTCAACCATAAAAAGGCATCAAACTCAAAGGATGAACCAGTGTTGTGTCGACACATAAATGACAACTTAGCAAGGTGATTCCCAAAGAGCTATTAGCCAAATGCTTAGCGTATCTCAGCAGGGTGTGCAGTGTGTCTTTAAAAAACTAAGGAAACTGGACAAGTGAAGGACAAAAGAAGTGATAAGCCTAAAGTTCTGTCTACAGCAGATGAACAGTATCTGAAAGTCATGTCCATAGGAAATAGGAAAAAAGACCTGACAAAGGACCTGAGTGATGCATCTGGACCTTCAGCTGATCCATCTACTGTTCACTGAAACCTCATCAGAAATGGTCTCAGTGGAAGGGTGGCTATCAGGAAGCCTTTCTTAAGGAAGAGAAACAGAGAGAAAAGGTATGCCACATTACACAAGAATTGGACTAAAATCTGTGGCAGCAGGTCTGATGGAGTGATGATTGGTTCAAATGGTTGTCTATATATACAGAGAAGGTCAGGAGAGAGGTACAACAGTGAATTTCTACAGTCATCTGTGAAACATGGTGGAGGCTCTTTCATGGTTTGGGGCTGAAGTTCAGCCAGTGTTGTTAGAGATCTTGTCAAAATTGGCGTAATTTTGAACACAGAAAAGTACCATCAGATTTTGATCCACCATGCAATATATCTGGAAAGCATCTGATTAATTGATTGGCAACAGCTTCATTTTTCCAGCATGGCAATAATCCCAAACACACTGCCAATGCAGTAAAAACATACCTGGATAGAAAAACACACAATGGAACACTGTCAGTCATGGATTGGCCTCCTCAGAGCGCAGGCCTCAACATTACTGAAGCAGTGTGGGATCATCTTGACAGAGAAGAGACGGAAAGGCAGCAAACATTCAAAGAAGAGCTTTGAATGTCCTTAAGAAGCTTGGAGAAGTATTCCTGAAGACTACTTGAAGAAATGAGAAGAAAGCTGCCTCAGAGAGTTCAGACTTTGCTGAAGAATAAAGGTGGTCATAACATATATATAGACTTTCAAGCTTGTAAGAACTGTACAAACTGTTTTTGACATACATACTGTATTTCCATATGTTTGTTCACCTATTCCCCATTTTCCTAGCAGAACATAAAGAAATGAAGGGCAGCTCAAGACGTTTGCACAGTACTGTATATTCTATCACAGCGCTGGATGCTGTAAACAGCCAAATTTTAAGTAATCCCTATGAGCCAGAAGCTCGTGTGTCAGACTGCTCTAAAAGCTCGGTTTCACTTTTTTCTCCTCTTGGATCTGCGTGGCAGCTCTGGCTGTGAGCACAGAAGCCTCAGCCACCTGCTGTTAAGATCTTTTGCTTTTCACTGGCAGCCAATCAGAAGAAAGTTGGTTGACCTTGAAATGAGAGGAGCTTCAATAGCTTGTTTCAGACAGAAGATTAACTGAGGCTCTGCACCAACGTCCAGTAAAACCTAAATAAGGACTATTTTGAACTGTCAGTTATACAAAGCTGCTCTAGCAGAGTCCAAGAATAAAATATGTGGACCTGGATATGAGCGCAAAAGGTCTCCTTTAAGCAGATATATCTGAAGGGAGATATCTTCTCCCTACAAAGAAGAGATATCAGTGTGGCTTTTCAAGCTTTTTGTCCACATTTACTCTGAGTGCAACTGACCAATCAGGTTTAAGCAGGCTTTGGTTGCAGGCAGATGAACAGCATGTGGAGACAGAGACTGAAATTGCACCATCAGTCATTGAACTATGCTGTTTCGTCAGAAGTCTCTTTTTTTTTTTTATAATTTTTTGTCAGAAGTCTCTTACCTGCGTGTGAATTTGGGTTTCTTTGGGACAGAGGAAGCGGGTGGAGTCTCCTCCTCGCGTCACCAGCACCCCCAGCGCCGGCACTTACAGCAGGAGCATCTTTCTGCCGCACTCCTCATCCTCGTCTTCCTCCTCCCCCTCCGTCCATCAGCACTCCTCCTCAACCCTCCCCCACCATTCCTCCTCCACCCTCAGACCTCGCCCCACTACTCCACCTCCTCTCTTCCACACAAGCACACCTCCCTCCCCCTCACCCAGCATTCCTCCCCCTCCCTATCTCGCTCCGCCAGATCCCGGACCTCCTGCGTCCCACCCACCCCAGCGCCGACAGCACCTCTACCCGTCTGCCCCTCACCCCAGACGGGCATCCGATACGTGTCCCCCTCCTGCCTGGAGCCACATGCACACCTGCAGGCCCACTCAGTCAGGTATGAAAGTTGTAAAATATTTGCCTTTGTTTTTATTTCAACTTAAAAAGGCTGATGATTCAGCAAGCTGACTTCTTTAGGATAAGATACCAAAATCACTTTAAATCAAGAAAAAGGCTAATTTAATTTAAGGCTTAATGGGGTTATTGCACTTTTAACAAGTTACATTAACAACATTTTAATTTCATATAAATATATGATAAAAACCGAGCATGAGCAATACAACAATAACTCTTAGTGATGACATTAATTAAACTGATACAACGAGGACTCTGATCGCTGGCATAAAATGGATGTCGGGATTAATCAGCTGTCAGTCTGTGTTAATCTCAACGTTTAGTTCAAGATGAGCCAGCTGTAGCTGTCTGCTGCAGATGCCTTGGTGGAAACCTGCAGCACGAACAATCATCATCTTCCATGATGGCGTGGCTGGTGTTGTTTTCACAGTTTTGAGTCTGTATGTGTGTCATGGTGGCAAAATGTTGTCCAGCTGTGGCAGGAACTACCACAAAGGGAGCTTTGAGTGATAAAAAAAAAATCCTTCCCACAACATTATCATTAGTGAATAACACTGATCATCCTGTTACAGAGTGCCCCGTTCTACTCTGAAACCTTGATGTTTATGTGGATGCCACTATGGATTGAGAACCTAGACCTTCTAGCTGTGAGGCAACAGCTCTAACCACCGCACGACCGTGCTGCCAGTAATGTGGATCAATTTTTTTTTTTTTTAAAGAATTTTTTCTTTTAATTCTTCATGTTTGTTCAGTGAGACATGAGACTCTTCAGGACAGATGCTGTCACAAAACATTGCAGGCATGCAGCTGAGATTAAAATAAAGGTGGACATCTTGAAGATGGATATTATCCTACCCGTGAGTACTCATTACTCATTATGTGATCACTAAATACTCTATTAATGACTACTGAGTATTTAAGAATATGAATGTCAACATTAAATGGAGTGGTACACATTATTAGGTACACCTTGCCAGTACTGGGTTGGATGCCCTTTTTGCCTTCAGAACAGTGTTCATGCCTCAGGGATTTTGGTCCATACTGACACACAGTTGCTGCAGATTTGTTGGCTGCATATCCATGATGTGAATCTCCCGTTCCACCACATCCCAAAAGTGCTCTATTGGTTTCAGATCTGGTGAGTGTGGAGGCCATTTGAGTACAGTGAACTTATTGTCATGTTCAAGCATCCAGTTTGAGATGATTTGAACTTTGTGACATGGTGAGTTATCCTGCTGGAATCAGCCATTAAAAGATGGGTACACTGTGGTCATAAAGGGATGAGCATGGTCAGCAACAATACTTGGATAGGCTGTGGCGTTTAAATGATGCTCAGTTGGTACTAAAGGGCCCAAAGTGTGACAAGAAAATACCCCCCACACCACTACAAGACAGGATTGATCTATGCTTCCATGTTCTTTATGCTAAATTGTGACCCTACCATCTGAATGTCACAGCAGAAATCAAGTCTCATCAGGCCAAACAATTAGACAGTCTTTCATGGTCCAATTTTGGTGAACCAGAGTAAACTGTAACCTCAGTTTCCTATTCTTAGCAGACAGGTGTGGCACTCAGCGTGGTCTTCTGCTGCTCTAGCCCATCTGCTTCAAAGTTCAACATGTTGTGCACTCACAGATGCTCTTCTGCATATCTTGGTTGCAGTGAGGGGTTATTTCAGTTACTGTTGCTGTGGTGTCAGTTTGAAGTAGTCTGGCCATTCTCCTCTGATATCAACAAGGCATTTTCTCCCAGAGAACTGCCACTCACTGGATATTTTCTCTTTTTAGACACTTCACTGTAAATCTTAACGATGGTTGTGTGGGAAAACCTAGCAGATCAGCAGTTTCTGAAATACTCAGACCAGCAGGTCTGGGATGAACAACCATGCCACGTTCATTCTGATGCTCAGTTTGAAATTTAGCAGGTGGTGTTAACCATGCCTACATGCCTAAATGCATTGAGTTGCTGCCATGTGATTGGCTGATCATTAAAAACGTTAAAAAACACCTCAACATGCTGGAGATTGAGCCACAAACCTGCCAGTTAGTACGCAACCCACTCTGCCTCCTGAGCCACACCTGTACCCCAGGTCTCATGACTGTAATATAAAGTAAATACCAGTAAGGTGACTGTTGCATCTCATCCTAAAGAAGGCATTCAGTAAATATCAGCCTTTGTAAGTTGAAAGAACTGCATCTGAGTCAAGTGTCTGCTGTTTTCCTGTTCTCTCTTTTCTGCCTGATTGAATGCCTCAGTATAACAGATGTTTTTATGTTCCTCATTTTTCTCAATTAGTTATGATTAAAAAAAACTATACATGTCTGTGTCTTGTGTTGTGCAGGGGCCCATACCTGGAACAGAGGGGGACAGAAGGGCTGAAGCAGGAGTGGTTCACCAAATACTTCTCCTTCTGAGCACAAACACATACAAGCACACACACACAACAGCTGCAGGTACATCTCATATCCACTTCATTGCTTCTTATACACATCTGTTTGCTTCCCACAGACTGAAATACACACAGACACACACAATTTTGAAAACAGACAACCACATCAACAGACATATGGGCTCATCACCAGCAAGGCCATTTCAAACATTGCCTCAAAGCTCAACCAAAAAGTGCTTCTCAAACACATGCCTGACCTCTTCTCAGATATTGGCCTGCCGGATCTTGTTTGTATAGTTTGGAATGTCTCCAAATGTTGTTTTTTTTAAGGGATGTCTTCCTTTTTTAATGCAACTGTTGCCCTAATCTCATCGTGTAACAATTCCAGGCAGGTGTTCATTTTAAAAAAGAAAAGAAAAAATCAACTACCAAGTGTCTCTGAGTATGGAAGCATTTGACATATTCAATCAAGATCCACATCAAAATGGACACACACGACTCACCGTTACCAAAATGAAGCTTGTTTCAATGCAAAAATGTATAATAATCTTAATGATGAAATTGAATAAAATATTTTGTTTTTGTATGCGCTTCGGGGGTTTTTGTTGTTGTTTTTAAAAAAAAACACATTCTTTGAGATTTTTAGCTAAGATGCTCAGGGTATGTTCATGGTATCACCAAAAACATTGAGATCATGTGACGCTTGAATCCCCGCTGTCTGTTCATACTTCTTGCACTACAAGTAGTACACAGTACAGGGTGAATTTGCAATGTTTGAAGTAGCTGAAAATCCATCAGTTCAAGACAGAGCATAATTAATTGCACAGTAAGTTTTGTTGATAAATTATCCAGTTGAAGAGTCTGTTATTGGCTAATTCATCAAATTAAATACCCAAGAAATCAAATTATTTCATCTCATCTTTGCAAAGATTAGCATAATCACCTGTCAGGTGTTAGATTTAAAAAGTCCAATCATGATATATAGACCAGTAATCTGACAGCTGACTTATTTTCATCATCTCAGGACTTAAATGTCATCATCAACTTGCAGATAATATAAACATATGTTTTGGAGGTATCCATTTTTTCATGCCTTCCTAAAATTTCGCCATATTTTATGGTATTTGTGTAAAAAGAAACTCAAACAGAAATTCGGGGGTGTTGCAGTGTTTCCAGAGGCACACAGTGCACCCGGCTTTCTTCGTGGTTTGATCACCTTTATCTTCGGGGGTAGAAAAACTACTCCCAAACAGTTTAGTCAGTTTACTTCAATTACTGTTGGTGTGTTTCACAGCACACTGGGATCAGCTGAATAATACACCAAGAAGCCAGAGGGAGAACATGCAAACTCTGGCAGATTCAAACCAAGAGCCTTCTTGTTGTGAGGTGACAGTTATTATCATTGTGCCACCATATTAAAAATTAGAAATCTAAATACCCTGGTATACCATAATAATGCCCAAACTTATAAATTATATACATCAGTAACTAATGTGCCTCGTGTTTGACATTTTCTTACACTTTTATATTATACCAAACATTTAGAACCCTTAAAATGTGTATTTATTGATTATAGTGCTGCACTGTGGCACAGAGCTGAAAGCCCTGCTCACAAAAGATTTATCCATTCAGTCCTGTTTGCACTACATTTACATACCGTATTTCTTAGACTTGATGTCCTCTTTCCAATTTCGGCCTTTTGTTTTTCAAATTAATCATCTTACATGTTTGTGACTTTATTCTTGATTAATATTTTTCATCATCAACTAATCAGAGTAAAAAAAAAAAGAGAAAAACTGAAACCAGGCCATGTTTGCTTGATAAATGAGTTAATTAGTTATAGTAGGTGGTGATTAATTTCCGCCAATTAACAGATTAACAGATAAAGCACCAATACAGACTGCAAACACTGAACCACATTGCAATAAAAATGAGTACTAAAGCTTTATGATGAGAATTTTTCCACATTTACACTTAGGATGCAAAAAAAAAAATCAATTTATTAAACATAACAGCAGGGATAAATAAGCTCCAATGACCACCATTACATAACCATCGGTCATTTTAATGAGCTTTGTTTTATAACAGTGTTGTGTTCACTGTACTCTTAAGTAACTGTGCCAGCGTGTCAAATGGGAACAGAATAACTGTCTTAACTTGAACGAGGGTGACAGTGAAGCCACACTGCACCCGCTTCACGCTGAAAGCGGTCTCTGTGTGCTTCCTCACACTTTGTGTTGCGTCCTCGTGTGCTACTGAAACATGGGGCAGCTCTGCAGCGCCTCTGTGGCTGAGCTGTACTGGAGTACATTCTCATAGAAATCAGTGAGCTCTTCTCGCATGTCCTTGGCGCTCCTCCCCCCTGAGCCACGGTACTTCATGGAAGAGCAGCTTGGAGCACAGGGAGGGATATGCAACTGAACCAAGTAGGTTACACAACCATTGCATTAAAAAGGAAGACATCCCTTAAAAAAAACAACATTTGGAGGCATTCCAAACTATACAAACAAGATCCGGCAGGCCAATATCTGAGAAGAGGTCAGGCATGTGTTTGAGAAGCACTTTTTGGTTGAGCTTTGAGGCAATGTTTGAAATGGCCTTGCTGGTGATGAGCCCATATGTCTGTTGATGTGGTTTGTCTGTTTTTAAGATTGTGTGTGTCTGTGTGTATTTCAGTCTGTGGGAAGCAAACAGATGTGTATAAGAAGCAATGAAGTGGATATGAGATGTACCTGCAGCTGTTGTGTGTGTGTGCTTGTATGTGTTTGTGCTCAGAAGGAGAAGTATTTGGGTGAACCACTCTGCTTCAGCCCTTCTGTCCCCTCTGTTCCAGGTATGGGCCCCTGCACAACACAAGACACAGACATGTATAGTTTTTTTTAATCATAACTAATTGAGAAAAATGAGGCACATAAAAACATCTGTTATACTGAGGCATTCAATCAGGCAGAAAAGAGAGAACAGGAAACAGCAGACACTTGACTGAGATGCAGTTCTTTCAACTTACAAAGGCTGATATTTACTGAATGCCTTCTTTAGGATGAGATGCAACAGTCACCTTACTGGTATTTACTTTATATTACAGCAATACGTAACTGAACCAAGTAGAGGACATATTATGTATTGCTGGCTTGTGCCAGGATGGGCGGTCTGTGGCTGGGTGAGCTGAACATTGCCTCTGGTCCTCTGGGGCTCTTTGGTCATGAGGGGCTCTGTCTAGAGCCTCCCTCCTTCCTCTTCTGGGGTGTGCACATGGTCGCCATAGGGATGTGTGGCCTTGGTTCTTCAGTGCTCCTGAAGAACACGCACACACACACACAGAGGCTACTCACTCACACACACCTGTATACCAATCACACAAGGACACACAAAGACACTCACTCGTTCTCATCAACTCCTATGGAATGTGGGCGAATGGAACACTACATATTTAGCTGTGATTAATACATTGCTCCGCTGCAGTCCATTACACTTGGCGCTGACTCAGTGTCAACATAGCTATGCTTCCAAGGTTGTTTTGTTGTGTCAAAGGCTGGGAGGTGGGTGTTGGTGGCAGCCTGAAGCAGGATGATGAGTTGTAGTTGAGAAACAGGACATAATATTATGTATTGCTATAAAAAAGAAAAACTGAAATATCACATGGTCATAAGTATTCAGACCCTTTGCTGTGACACTCATATTTACTTCTGATGCTGTCCATTTCTTCTGATCCTCCTTGAGATGGTTCTACTCCTTCATTGGAGTCCAGCTGTGTTTAATTAAACTGATTGAGCAAGACCAACGGAACCAAGTGCTACAAAGCCCCATGTATTGCTTGCTTTTTTACTTTTCAGCCATTCTGTTGTAGATTTTCTTGCTGTGCTCAAGATCATTATCCTGTTGCTTGACGGAGTTTGGGCCAAACCTGGATGGTATTCAGAGGAGCTCATAGTCGGCTCAGTGACAAGGTGCACACATCCTTTGGGTTCAAAACAAGCCCAAATCATCACCCCCTCCAGCAATACAGGTAGTGAACCAAGTAGGTCACACAACCATTACCCCATGCCCCAATTGCCTGTCCTGAACAGGAGACTTGTCTTCACCACATGTACAAGTCAACTAAATCCTTTTACATCTCAAGCAAAACCAAGGCTTCACCTCACTTTGCCTTGATGTCTGCAGGCTCAGAGAGATAACAGATAAAACCACTGGAAGACGAGATAATCATATGTCACCAACAAAAGGTTGCAGAATATAATGAAAGAGGCTAAATTTATTGCTTGGTATGATTATTTGATTACCAGACATACAACGGTCCTAAGTGCTTAGGATTCTATTAAAAGTGACAATCAGTTGCTTATTTCTTAAATTAAGTGTCAGAAGTCAAATGGATGCAGGCCAGTTTGGGTCTGTCTCTATAAAATATTAACATACATTAAACCTCTGACAAACATAAGCTTCAGTTGTCTGTTCATCACATATTCTGTACAAAAGTAAGGAAAGCCTTACATTTTCTTCTTACTCAGCTTTATTTGGCTCATGTTCCTTAAAAGTCACACTATAACACTCTGTGCCAAATTCTCTCTTATCATGGCAATCAGGCGATCTATATTTCTCTCCATATTCTAGAATCCCTTACTCAAGTCCACATCTATACCTGTGAAACAGGTTGGATGATTCACACAGTTTGCTGAACATTTATGCCTTACTAAGGTCACAATAGGAGCACTGTGATGAGTAAGACCCTGCTACGTCAGCAGGAACTACGGTCAACCCGATATTACAAAACCTACAAATTGCATCAACTCACTAGAACACTCATTGTTACAGTAAATGATAAAACTGACAAAAATGAAACAATGGTGACCCTTTAGTGCATAATTTAACGCTTTATTAACAGTCTCAAATTTCAGATTATTCTCCCAGTTTGTTTCCACTTTGAAAAAAAAAGTTATGCTCACCTGGACTGTAAGAAATGTGAATGGACAGTTTTACTCTGTGTCCCTGTCCTGTATACTTATTGTTTTGTATACACAAACACACAGAGTACTGTATATCGCCCCGGTCACACAGACGTATTGTTTTATTGTTAAATCATTATGAAACTGCCCCCTGTACTGTCGCTACTGTATTTACGACATGCCTCTCTTGTTTAACTTACAGCTGGTTGATCTCATTTTTTGACACCACCGCGTCGTCGCTGAAGTAGGGTACCATCTTTGCCCCGCAGCAGGAGCAGAAGCTGACCGGCGACGAGCTGTCGGAGCCGGCCACCGTGCCGAGGGTCATGCCGTCGAGTGCGGCGCAGAGGGAGGAGAGAGCGGCAGGTGTCCTCAAGTCCGATGGAGAACTTTTACTCCTCTCACACCGTCATTGCAAACAGTCTTTTTACGGTCGTGATACAACAGAAAGTGAGGAAATATTCCTCGAAATAGGCGCCGCAAAAAAGAAAAAAAAAAGTTTCCAAATCGCAGCTCTGGCGCAATAAATAAAACAAGGACGATTAAAGCCAGCACAGCGCGTTCCTGCCCCCGTCAGCAGCGTCACTGTCCAGTATTTCCCCCAACAAGCGAAAAAGTCATTTTTTAAAAAAGTCTCCGCAGCGTTTTCTAAAAAATATTCATTCCTGACACAAGTGGTAATATCCTTCACCACGTACAGTACTGAGGAGTATGACTTCGGTCAAACTCTCGCTGGAGAAGTCTTAGGAGGGCGGAGTTGGAGCCACGTGTTTTTGGGAAATGTGGGGAAGCCAAAGAGCTTCAGAGGGAGGCAGGACTGACGGCACCAGCAGCACCTCTGCAGCGACACTTCCTGAAGCAAAACAGTTCTTCATCCCAGCAGGTTTTCAGCTATTATCTTCCCTCTCTCTGGCTGAAGACACTACTGACTTTAGTGTTTGCTTAAAAGCTGGGAAACGACTCAATGGGCCATCCATAATAGATTAAACACAGAGTGATGCACTTAATAATCCTAATATGTTAATGCTGCCAGATTCAAATGAGGTATGATTGAGTGTCCTGGTACAACAGGGTCAATAGAGGATGTGTTCATTAATAAGCTAATGTAATAGAGGGAATCAAACAGTCAGTTCACTGTGAAGACTTGTATCCTCTCCAAACTTCCCTCCCAACACACAAACCATGTGGCTGGGTTACATAAGGAGCAAAGATAAATGAGAAACAGGCTGAAGTTATCTGGGCTGAGCTGCTGCAGTATCTGGGTAAAGTGGAGCCTGGCTTGTCAAGAAAGTCTGGGTTAGCAGTGACTGTTCCCACGGAGCTGGTCTGAGGATATCAAGTATCAGCTGAGGTACTCCACGCTGTGAGGTGGACATAGTGTTCGTGCTTATTTTACAGCCTTTTTAAAATATTTTATATTCAACTGGCGCGCCAGCATGCTGGGCCCTATGTAAGCTGCAAACAATTTGAAAAACACCGTAAAACCACAACGCCCCCTCTTTTACAGTCACACCAGCTTGTGCCAAGTGCCTTAAATTCTAAACTAAAACATCTGTAGTAAATGACCTCTACCTCTACACAATGGAGCTGAGCCTTACTATGTTTACAGAAGGCTGGATTTTGTTTGAGTGTTTCCAAAGTAGTGCAGTTATCGGTAGGAAGTCTGAGAAATGGTGCACTATTGAGAATACTGTTACACAATACACCTTTGGTTAAGTGATCACAAACTTTCCAGCCTGTAGTTCTTACTTCCTGTTAAAGTAGAAAACACTGACTGACCTGTAATATTAGCACCTGGAAACTTGTAGGAGGTACTGTTGCATCTTAAAAAAAAATTTTTTTTTTGTGATTTAATTTAAAAAGGTAAACTTTCATATATTCTATATTCATCACACAACAAATTAAATATTTCAAGTCTTATTTGTTTTAATTTTGATGATTATGGCTTACAGCTCATGAAAATCAGAAATCCAAGAACAGCCCAGTCCAGCTTTTTCCAGGTCCAATCCCATTTTGATACCATGGCTGTGGGTGTATCTGCTGTTACGGAGTACTGATTCAATACCAGTGTGAAATTAACAATCTGAGGGTACCACTTAGCTCACTAGGTTAAGCAAGCCACCCCTATGCCACGAGACCAATGCAGCAGCCTGGGTTCAAATCCACCACAGGTCCCACACTGTGCGTCCTCCCCCTGCTTATTCTCCTACTTTCTTGTTATCTCTCCACTGTTTCTATCAAAATAAAGGCAGGAAAAGGTCCTCAAAAGCTTTATCTATATCCCTCACTGTGAGGAAGAGACTCAAAGTCATTCTTTTATGTGTAACCTCAAATTAAATAGCTTTCCTAATTTTGTAAAATGAAATGTACCAAATAAATACAGCCAAGAATATAAATTCATTAAATTTTTGTTATTTATTAGAGAAATAATAAATGAAAACAGGCCTGGGATAAATATAGTGAAAAAATAAAAATATGTGTTTCACATCTAATTTGTTTGGATTAAAGTAAGTGTCATTAGACTGCAAACTGCTGTTATTTACAGTCACTGTAGCTTCTCCTTTTTCCTCTCTCTCTCTCTCACACACACACACGTGGAGCTGACAGGAGACCACTGAAGTAAAATAATATTTAACCACACTGACAACCACACGTTATGTTGACATTAGTACAATAAAAGCTTACAACAAGTGTTACACCTAACCAACGCCCTATCTTCTTAGATAAGGTCTTTGAAAAACATGAAGAGTGAAAGTAAATGAGAGAGAAAAAGCATTGTTGCTGGTCTTTTCGCTCATGTCAGCTCGCTTTGGTCAGATTTTGCAGTTAAGTACAAAACAAATATTAAAATAGAAGCTGTTGGTGTAGCAACGTCAAAGATCGACCTGTTATCCCACTGCTGTTAGCTTCCCTCTCCTGAACTGAATGGATTGGACCATGGAGCAGCTCATTATCACCAATACTCAATCTGCCTTTTGGGGCCTGTATCAGACTGATATCCAATCCAAATATTGGATTTGTACATCCCAATCTGGAATTATTACAATATTTCCAAAGATCAATCCAAAAAGTTTTTACAAATTCTGTATAAATGCTTTTATATATATATATATATATATATATATATATATATATATATATATATATATATATATATGTGTGTGTGTGTATATATATATATATATATATATATATATATATATATATGTGGCATTTGGTATAATTATTGCATCAATGTGCCGTACCATGGAGGCGATCAGCTTGTAACGCTACTGAGGTCTTATTGAGGCCAAGGTTGCTTTGACAGCAGCCTTCAGACTGTCTTTATTTTTGAGTTGGGCATTTCTCATCTTCCTCTTGGCAATACCTTACTGATACTCTCTGGGGTTCAGGTCAATGATTTGGTTGGCTAAACAAACACAGTAATGGTCAGCAAACAATGGTTTGGTATTGTTGTTGGCACTGTAGGCAGGTGCTAAATCCTGCTAGAAAAGGAAATTGGTTTCTCCATATCAGATGGAAATACGAAGTGCTCTAAAATCTCCTGGTAGACAGCTACATTGACTTTGGACACAGTAAAACAACCATCAGCAATGCCGGCAGATAACTTGGCACCCCAAATCATCGAAGACTGCGGAAACTACAGATTGGACTTTGATTTCCAAAATATAACTCAAGTTATCTGAAAAAAAGACTTTGGACTAACAGTCCAATTATTTTTCTCCTTAGCTGAGGTAAAGATGCTTCTGATGTTGTGTCCCAAGATCTTGTATCAACTTTTCTTGACAATCCCCTCAAGACTGTGGTCATCCCTGTTCCTTGCATACATTTTCCCTCAAATTTCCATTAATTTGATTCATTACAGCACACCTTCAACAGCCAACCTTTTCAGCAGTGATTTCTGTGGCTTACCCCCCTTGTGGAGAGTGTCCATGACAGTCATCTGGACAACTGTCAAGTCAGTATTCTTCCCCATGATTGTCATTGCAGGTACTGACCTAGACAAAGAGATACAGAGTACTTCTACTGTCTCGGTAGTAATTTACTCAATCTCCAAATTAAACAATCTAAGTACCAGATTTCTAATTTTTATGACCTCTAAGCCATAATTTCCCTGCATGCCCATGGTGATCCCTGTCCAACAGCAAGATTACCTACAATGAGGACATGTGCATCAGAACTGGAAAACTGAGCAATGGAGATGGTCTGGTTTGCTGAATCATGCTGTCTGTAACATCATTGGCTAGCCAGGTATGTAAGTGCATTGATTCCTTGGAAAAGAGAAGGCAGCAGGATGCACTGTGGGAAGAAGGCAAGCTGGCAGAGGCACTTTGTAGGAAGGGCTGGATCCACAGAGATCCCACCTTGCAACTTACTTAAAGGATCTGATTAGGTCAATAGGTATTGAAGTCAAAGTTGTTCTGGCAGAACTGGAGGGACTAACACGACATTAGGGAGCTAGGCTGTTCTGGTTGATTGGTGTATGTTCTAGGTCCATAAAGAAACCTCAGCAGTGACACATCATTCTCTGAAATGATTATGACATGTTATGGTCTGGTTGGTGCATCTTGTCTGGCTGAGCTCCTCTTTTCACTTTTTTATGCAGTACTTAAACATATCTTATACAACATTTCCCAAAACACAAATATAGTGATACCTTTGCAAGAAGTGAATGACAAACTCTTTATGAAAGCTAAACTCTTAAAACTGAATCTAAACACAGGCCAATGTAAGTGAGCTGAAGTAATTAAAAGTACAACCCTAATTTACTTAGGTCCATGAGCAATGCTACAACACAGACAACATGGGCAACGTCCCAGCTGCCAGTGTGCGTACGTGCAGAGAGCTCTGATTAAAATCACATATGAAACAAACACACATACGCTGGCCCTCCTGTCCTCACGCTACACTTTGCTTTACCTCAATGTCCCACTGACAACTCTTATATCACAAGGCAGGTTGTGTGCTCAAGTGCTCTTGTCATGTGGTTCTGTTTAATGTCATCGAATTTACCAGCACCCAGTGCTATCTGTCTGTGGCCTGGTAACCTGAGACCATGTTGTGGTGCATAGTTAAGATGTGAACAAGTTGCACAACTGTTTTCCTGCTAAACATCTTCTTTTATTACTTTAATGGGAATTTCAAGCTTGAAAACAAACCAAAGAATGGCATGGCCTAGAACGCCTGAAGTTTAAATGTTTGCTGAATACTGAGCCCAGTATTGAACAGTAAACCAAACATAGATAAGGACAAGCTGAAAATAGGTGTGGTAATGAATTTAACCTTGAACCTATTTCTGTAAATGTAGCTGTAATGCTCTTATATTTGTAGTGTCATATCTTGGATTGCTAAGTCACATATATTGTACTTAAAGAAAAAGCTATGACTCTTCTGGATTTCCATTTTTCCAATTGTTACATCACAGATTTTTTTTGCTACGGAGGCTATATGACTGATCCAGTAAGAACTTTGTTCCTGAGAATCCTTTTCCTCTTGATGAAATTTTAGGCTCAAAAGAAAACTCACCAGGGACTGAGTAGTTTTCCTGTTATTCCAGTGACTCTCTAATCTCTCCATTTTACATTTGCACAAGTCTCATTAAATTTGTAAAACTGTATTTGATGAACAACTCCCCACAAATTCTGCATTAAGAAAACAAATCTGATTTTGTGCATACAGTATCTTTTGTGCTAAAGGAGAGCATCTATGGATGAAATACTGCAAGTATAAAACTGTGCTTTGCTGTTTTTTTGTGGTGGTGGGAACATGCTGTATACACCCACATAGTCACTAATCAAGCACTCCATGTTTAAACAGCAGGTGTGCTGTAGGAAGACAGAAGGCAGGTGCGGTATACAGTGCAGGGTATAAATGACACATAACAGCTTATGAACTTGTTTCCACATGAGAAGTTGCTGTTTAAAGAGCTTGCAGTTAGCTTGGTGTTGATTACTGCACCTTGCCCTTCTTGTTCCAAGAGCAGGCCTGATGAACCTGCTCTGCTTGTGTGCACCTGTTTGAGAGCTTCTGTGTGACGCAATAACATGGATAGGCAACAGAAGAGTTATGCAATACAAGGAATGTCAATGGTCAAGGCAGCATTAATTATGAATATTATCATTTTGGAGAAACTTATGGTGCCATTCAGATTGTTTTGGGGTTTTTTGTTTGTGGGTTGTTTTTTTTTTCGTTTCCAGAAAATGTCTTGATTATTTTAGCACATGTTAATGCAGCAAGTATCTGTACAAACCTCTGGGTGCTAAACTGGCCCTGCTCCAGTCCTGAGCTGTCACCCATTATAAAGTTACCGCATTTTAAACACAAAACAGCAAAGTCATGCGCTGATGATATTGTTGTCTCGCGTCAGTTCTTAACAATTATAAAATGTTTCAATTGCAAACTTTTATATTTCATTTACACTGATTTGATAATATTTTCAGTTCCATGTAGTGTTCACTCTATTCAGCTTTTATTTACATTTATAAAGCAGCCCAACTGTTTTTTTGGAAACGGGGCTGCAATACAATCACCTGGTTTGCGCTCAGTAAACGGAAATGTTGCACAGCATGGACACAATGGAGAGACGAGGTCAGGAGGAGGGCTGCTGAACAACAGCTGTCTTTCTTCACACAAGCTTTTCATATCCTCAGTCTACTTTTGACTACAGTAGTCACAATACACTGACACAGCTCTGACTAAGGTGGCACTTGTGCTGAAACATGTGCCACTCAGTGGACTGCAAACCAAACAAGGAAGAGAACTTTAAGCAATCACTGCAGACATCGCAAGTATGATTTCCTGATGCTTATGTGGCTTAAAAGAATTAATTTGGCTTGTGCACCTTAGCTTTTTGAGTGACAGCTGCAAGATTGAACAAGATCAATGAAGCAGGAAAAATCTGAGTTCATATCCCTGCAAAATGTTGTCTATATTAGGTTGCACTTCTTCTGAGCAAAACATCAACTTCTATACTGAACCCTATACGACACTGTAATGGATATTCTTGCATGGCAAAGTTAAAGTGAATGATTATTAAACCATTAAATGCATAGATGGTGTGTTTACTAGACTATTAAAAACAAATTTGACCAAACATTGTGTTTGGCAGTGTTAGCAGCTGTGGCGTGATACCTGATATCCCTGCAAATGATCATTAAAAGGGATAGGAAGCACCTCTTTCATGCAAAAACCACAGTAAAACACAATTCACCAACATTTCTCAAGCACTAACAGATTTAGTTAGAGGAATAAAAAAAAACGTCAAATGATGGTTGGGTAACTCTGGGTAGGAAAAAAAAAGTTTTTCTAACACTGTCCTTGACAGTCTGTGTCAGTCCTGAGGCAACGGTGTGTGAGCAGAGATTCATTATTGCAGTGCAGCAATATTATCCTTCACTGGTGTGGTGCAGTGGGTAGAGATAGCTCTTTCCATGTGTCTGTATGAAAGAGATGTTGACTGAGAGAGAGAGAGAATATGAGAACGAGAGATACAGTGTGGGAGTGGGTAAATAGTCGACTGAATAAGCAAAAGAGGAGAAGAGACAAAAAACTCTGGAGAAGTGCAAGAAATGGCGATGGAGAGAAAAATATTACTGCAGTGTAAAGGCCAAAGCCCTCCTCAGTCTGATTGGGTCCGACGCAATGTTATTGGCCCACGCGGTTATGTGAAGGCATACGTAGGTTGGGGAAGTGCACAGTTAATTGGACCTCTGCTCTCATGCAAAACACATTGGGGGTCACTTAGCGAGGCCCTTGGCTGCACCCTGCATGACTGGAGTGACTCTGAAATGGTGAGCTAGGTAACAGAGCCAAATGGTAAGTGTGTGTGTGTGTGTGTGTGTGTGTGTGTGAGAGTACGCTCATCAATGCCTATGACTTCACTTCTGCTTTGAGGTATTACCTAACAAATAATTGGGACCACATGTCCTCGTAGTCACTATCGGGGTGCGTTTTCAGTAGAAATTATGTCACCATGTTTCAGTTTTCAAATACACGTGAGAAACCCCAAAATTATTTCATATATGTTCCACACTGGGACGAAATCCACTCTGTTCTGATTTTAGCATTATAGATGCTCAACATACGATACTTTTCTTGGACCTGACAAAGGGTTTGTCCATGAGGAAGTTGTGCTGCAATCCAGATGTAGTGCAGGATGTACACAATCCACTTAAAAGAATCTTAAACAATCATCTATTCAGTTAGCACATTTCTATGATCCACCAGAATGCCCAAAAAAATGTTTCTTATTCAACACGCATTACTAAACTGCACATAAAATCGTATCAGGGCGCTGTTAAGAATTAATAATATTATGCATTTTTTTTAGCCTGACGGTAAGTGCACATTAACCCTCTGTGTGAATGAGCTCAAGATTGAACACCCTGACCTTCCTAACGACAGCCGGACCCTGAGCAGCTTTTTTCAAGTGAATTTCATTTCACCAGCTGAGATCTCACTGGGGTCAATGTAGCGGAAAGGAGCTCGAGACATGCTTGAATTAAATCAGTGTGATTTGAAGCCACGGTCAAAGTACAAAGGTAAAGAAAGGGAAAATGAAGCAGTGGAGAAGCTCGGTCTCACTGGACTGGTTCTTAGCGCTGCTATTCAAAGACAAGAAAACACGAGTACAGACCGGCGGGGAGCTGTTTTTTTTTATTGCCAGGACTCCAGCTGAAATCTGTCATTATCTGGTGTTTCTGTCATGCCTCCAGACAGGACACTCAGAACAGCCCTTCAACCTGCACTGACTGAACTGTCCATCTCAGACTGAGCTCAACACAGATGGAGTATATCTGTGTGGTTTAAGTGCAGTGCATCATCACCTGCTGTATTAAACAGCACCTACAGCAGTGACAGGAGCCAACATAAAAATATGAGTTATAACCAATAAAAGCTTGACATAGGAAATTAAATGACAGACACACTACTTAGATTGCACTTCAAAGTTTAGATTAGTCTACAAAAGCCCTTTACAAAGTCCATTACAGATGGCAAGGCTGCATAGGCTTTGATGTTCCACTCCCTCTTTAATGACTGCACTAGTGTCTCTTGACTGTAATGCAGGGAGAACATTTGAAGTGAGTGTGGTATCTTGCATAGCCTTGTCTACAATGAAGAGAAAATGTCTGTGCTGAACAGCAGCAGGTAGCAGGCCAAACACACCACAAAGCGCGTTTCCAGGTTCTCCTCTGTAAAGTGAATTTCATTTCAATTGTAAACAGGGCCTTGGCCCAGGATAATCACCTGAGTCACGGAAACAAAAAGACAATAACAGGAGTGACGTCCTCGTCTTTTATGAAGCCACAGATACACACGTCAAAAGCAAATCAGCTACACCACAACCCTCGGACAGAAAGATTCAAATTTAACCACAGACTGCGACAAGAGCAGGACGACCAAATATTGACATAAAGTGCTTACAGAGGTGCCATTTGTTTATCCCAAACACACCCCAAACAAACAGGAGATCTATTTTTGTCATATCAAAACACTCTGTGTTACACAGTGTAAACATATAAATCACTTTCAGCGCCATGGTGCGGTGGTTAGCACTGTTGCCTCACTGTAAGAAGGTCCTGGGCTCAAATCCACCATCTGGCCGGGGGCCTCGGAGTACTCCAGCTTCCTCCCACAGTCCAAAGACATGCAGTGAGTGGGGTTAGGTTAATTGGTGATTCTAAATTTCCCATAGGTGTGAATGTGAGTGTGAACGGTTGTCTGTCTCTCTGTGTTAGTCCTGCAACAGACTGGTGACCTGTCCAGCCTTGAGCCCTATGGCAACTGGATCAGACTCCAGCCCACCCCCGCGACCCTGAATTGGATAAGCGGAAGAAAATGGATGGATGGACTTCCAAATTTAGAATGAATGGCATGGTCTTGTTGTTTTAGCAGGATACTGCTCACTGTTAAAAGCAAAGGAAATTTGGCACTACAGTGCAGGAACTATACGAGTCACATTTAGGAATAAAAAACAGGAAAACAATTTCATCCGATTCACATTGATACATTTCCTCTGATTATACCAAAACTAGAAAGAGTTGGTGACTTTTTTCTATTGTTCCTACACATGAAAATGCTGGTCTTTGAATAAAGTGTTGCTTTAAAAGTGTGTGTGTGTGTGTGTGTGTATATATACATAAAAATATAATGTAATGTCTCAAACTGGCAATAAAAAATGTGCTTAAGCACTTTGAGGAAAAAGTGGACAATACTGATGTACAGTCTCCCCCTAGTGGCCTGACATCCAGTTTACAGTTTGTATAGCCCCTGTTACCTGGCAGCATTTGAATGGAAAGATTAATTCCAGGAAACTAGAAACAGAGTAAGACGAGAGAGAAGGTGGTCTCACCTCCTGAGATGGGAGCGACGGTCATCCTCGCCACTGCCCGACTCCTGGTGAAGCAGACCAAAAAAAAATAAATAAAATTTAACAAAGGGGAATATTTATTTAATTCTTTCATCACCTTTTCCTGATAGGAGCAGCTTGTATTTCAGAAAGAATCAACAACATGTAATGACAAAACTTGGACAGACATTTGCACCGCATGCTGCATCTCACTCAATGACTCGTGCATTAAAGGAGTGTTAAGCGGTTGGCAGCGAGGGCTTCTCCATAAAGCTTCTCATCTATGACTTTACTCACAAGACAAGGGCCAGTACTTCAAGAGAGGCTCAGAGCAGGGACAGGGAATGAGGCTGAAACACACTGAGTGACTGTGCCCCCAATACTCCCCACACCCTCGGGTGTTCTTTTCCCAAAATGCATCCAACGATCCTCCCCCACTACTGCAAACAGCACAGTTTGCCACACACACACACACACACACGCACACATTTTTAATCCCAGCCTTTTTCAGTAATCCCTCACAAACTCAGGGAACTTTCTCTTTGGCATCAATCTGTCAATCCCAGGCCACTACAGGTCAAAACACAAGAACATGCAATGTGGACAGGCACGGGAAACTGAACTATAATAAGATGCTAATGCTGGCGGAGATGAATGATAATGGAAGATGATGATGGGCGGGTAAGAGAAGGCTGAGAGCTGGAGGCTGCAGACTGGAGAAGTAGGATTTTCATTTGTTCTTGTGTTCACGACCACAGACGTGATTAAGCCTACAGTAAAGAGGCATCTGGCTGAATGGGTGCTCTCTACATCAGCAGCTTAACAGCCTGCATCCAAAGCAAAAATATTGTGACATAGGTGAAATTGGAGCGCACAGATGCATACCCCATACACACACCTGATACAATGCTTCGCTCAGCAGATTTCAAAGGCAAATGTGATACCAGTGCACCCTCTGCAAAGCAATGCCACAAATTTCTGTGTGTAGGTGTTGTGTATTTGCATTTAAAACAAAATAACATAATAAGGTCGGTACCAGCTGTGGTTACCATTCTACTGCACAGATGTGTAGGGAGTGGCTGTATAGCCAATGAGAACAGCGGATTCACAGTGCTGCTAGGCAGATTACTGTACACTGCAACAGTGGGGGAGACTATTCCCTGCTGTGCTGTGTAAAAAGTAATGCTATCTGTATTAGCACAGGGTCAGTCTTAAACCTTTGTTTGATCCTGCGTGGATCAGATGTTTAGAGGGCAAACATATAAGGAAAAGCTTCTAACTTGTATACTGAAGTGGCATTCAAGCTGTGAGCCTCATGATTGTTGAGCGCTCTCATAGGAGTTTTATTCCCAATTCTTTCCCCCATACAATATGGCCCCTTTTCTCAGGGTTCTGCCCTCTCAGCAGGATACATCTCACAAGAGTCCTCACATGGCTCCTTCCCATCAGAAAAGGGTCTCATGACAAGCAGCTGGTAGCCTCAGCCTGCGACCCTTTCACCGCCTGGTTGATAAATTTGTTATAAACAATAAGTCGTGCAATGCATCTCTTTGAATCAGCATAGGCTGGATTTTATTAGGGCATCCAAAATGTGCCAAGCCCCATCCGATACAAATGTTAGTAACCAGTAATAGTGAGTTTAAAGATGTTAATTAACTCTTTTTTTTTTAACACCCAATTTCCCCACCACCCTGATCTATTCAGGAGAATTTGCACAGCAGTTCATGCGATTCTACATCAGGCTGCATGCCTTGCGCGATCCAGAAGTCAGGCTCTTCAGCCTTTCTAGTATATACATATAATTTTTGTCATTTCAGAAAACAGCCCACCAGGGTAGTCAGTGCCCACAAATATCACTTAACACAAGGCACAGGTCTTATCTGTGGCAGCCACAGCATCATCCTGCTCTCAAGATCTTGAAGCCAGCCGCTGGAAACCTCAGGCTGTCAGATGGGATAACAGGACTGCCCTCCTGCCTCCAACCGGCTCTGACAAGCCTGCCACACTAACCCGCTTTCCGGGCAGCTCCTCTCCCCTCACTGTCACTCAATTAAGCAGGGATCCGTTTAAAGCTGCTGTGCTCCCCTGAGTTGCATCCTATTCTATATTTCATATCACAAAATACACAAAAGTAATGATGTCCCTTATTACCAGTTCATGCTGCGATTAATAAATAAATACATTTAAACAAAAAAGAAAACGCGTTTGTTAGCTGGACTGCTCTGAAACGACTTTGGTTTCTTTGGGAGGAAGTGAGTTAGCAAATATGAGCTCCACCTGCTAGCTTTGCTGGTGCTAGTTTAAAAGAAAAATTAAATTTTTTTAAACTTTTCACATTTAATATGAAACTGGGGTAGTAACCTGTGCGTGGAAAAATAACTTGAAACTCAAGCCTCCATCTCTTCACCTCAACGTCAGAGCTTACTTTGAGCTTACAGTCGGAGGCTAGCGGCTAGTAAAGTTAGCCACCCATGTTCATGTAGGCTGAGTCCAACTGGGCTGACGGGAGTCTCACCGTGTCACACCAGCCGAAGTGAGGCAAACCAGTTCAAAGATACTCACAGACACGCAGGGGCTGGAGGTAGTGCTCGGTGTCGGAGACCGCTGGACGGTAACCAGCGCCATCCCGACTGCAACTGCTCGGACCTCGGTCACCTCGGAGAGTGAAATGCCGGAATACTGGACATTATTTTTGGGCAGAAACTACAGTGCACCGAGCTCCCGAGGTTATTTCTCTGGAGGTTGCTTAGTTGCACCGCTTCTGTCAAGTCGTAAACAGTGATTAAACTTTTGTGGTATTTTTATTTTTCAAAGTAAAGGTCGTATTCAGAAACTGTTATACCAACTAAAAAACACAGCATTTAGCTATTTTCTAGAAAACCAAAAGTTCAACATGCATCACTAAGACGTCGAATTATTAATGTGATAGTTTTGCCAACTTGCAGACCCGTTTAGATAAGAATTAAACGGTTCTCTATGGAGAATGCACGCTTCTCTATGGAGGGTCTAAATTGTACACTTTTATTTTGATAGATAGACTTCAGAACTTCCTATAGAGGCTTGCCTAACATCCGTTAACTGGACATATTAGGCGACCTCGCCGGTGCCATGCGCATGCGCCTTGTAAACAGCTGTCAAGTGGGCTGCTGGCTGCTTGATAAATACATTGCAATTTATCTTAAGGTCAGTACGATTCGATAAATTAAAATAAAATTTAAAAGAGTATCAGTAAAGTGTAGAGTTTATTATCTTCACTTACCAAGTTGATACTCCTACCTAAACTGTAGACTTTAGTGTCTAGAAGGCATTAGATTGTCACATTAATCATCTGTGTTCATGTGTTCTTATGGGATCTGCTCCTGACCTTACATCTCCGTACTCCCACATTTTAATTTTCTTTTTTCTTTTAGACCGCACACCTCCTCTGAGAGAGGGTGTAGTAGTGGTGTGAAAACAGGGGGAGGCATGTGTGTGTGTGTGTGTGTCTGTGTGTGTGTGTGTGTGTGTGTGTGAAAGATGATGGTGAAGGGAGGGTCAGAGGGGATCATAAAGAGGAGGAAAGAAGGGTAAAGGATAAAAGAGGTTTAAAAACAGTGTTAAATCAGAAAGGCAGATTACCAAAAGACCACAGATGTGCACAGATGTGTGACAAATTAAAGTATGAAATTAAGTTAAAGCCAAAGTTTCAGAATATAACAACTGAAGTGGTCTCTCAGATTTTTGAATTTCAGCTAGAGAATACCTGGGAACACCATTTATACACCACCTTTAAAATTTACACACTCATGGTTGATGTGCAAGGGTGGAGCAGGTGTCGGTAACAGGAAGGGGAAGGCTTCGGTGGGTGGTGTGAAACTGAGGCCTCTGTGAGGACAGGGGGCTCATTTTGATTCACTTCATTGCATCATCTGGGTCATCGCTTCCATTTTTCACCCCCTTCTCAGCCTTTCTTCCCCTCCTCCATCCATTCTCCTCCTTCCTTTCCTTGATCATCCAATTAGATTGGCGTCAGAAGCACAGGAGAAAAAGGAAAAAAAACGTGATTGTATTGTACTTGATGAGCAGAAAAGAAAATGTGTTAAAAATGTTAAGAGAATGGAAAAAACTGAAGGTGGATCAAAAAAAGGCAGAGGGAATACATAATTGAAATGATTGCAAATAAAGGAGTGACAGAGTGATTGATGTCTTATGCTTCTAACATCCCCCCGTCTTCATATCCAACCCTGCAGTGTAGGGTGTAGCCCATTAGGCCTTATACACACTGTGTGTGTGTGTGTGTGTGTGTGTGTGTGTGTGAGAGAGAGAGAGGCAGCTATGCATATAAATCTACCGCTGCTTGTTTTGTTTTCAGTTGTATAGCAATATCCCAATTCTACTGGCTAAAGTGTTTGTTTCCGTGTGCACGTGTGTCGCATGATCTCTTTCATCACTGAAAACAAATTCCCCACAACTGCAGTCATGACAGTAAGGTGGCCAATACAGCTGAAGATAGTATCAGAGAGGGGGCAAAAGATGAGGAGAGGAAACAGTTTACAACAACAGTTAAAGACACTGAGAAAGTGAGTCTGCAGGCACAAACTAGATTAGGCTCAGAGCAGAGGATGATTCCACCTCAGGGACTTAGTGTCAAGATAAAGACAATAGGACTAAAGACAGTCCTCCTTGTAATTAAAGCGCTGATCTCCGCAAGTGATTGGATCACATTGTGTGTGTGTGTGTGTGTGTGTGTGTGTGTGTGTGTGTGTGTGTTTGTATAGTTGATTGTATGGATAGTAAAAGAACAAAGTCATGAGGGAAGTCCCAATATTACCTAATTTCTACAGTTCAAGATGAGCAGTTATTACATAAAGTTTATATTCAGCATCATCCGTCTATTGACAGTGAATATTTACACATTGTAGTGTTGGCACATCTAATAAACTGGGCAAATGTAATTAGCCTAAATGAAGATTTTTCTCTTAAATCATAAATTCACATCCTCCTCTACTCCAAGGAGCCCCCCCCCAATCCCACCGATATCCCTGATGTCAGTGCCTTTAAAAAAATTAAGCTACTCTAATTCTGATGTCATGATGCTTTGAAACCAACAGGGGGTGATATGACCCCATTAAAAACAGTAGCGGCAAAATCCACGGTTGATTAAAGAAATGTTCTTATAAAATGTTTGTAAGCTGCATTTATTTTATTTTTTTTAATTCACACTGCTGCTCACCTGTGTGAAGTTGAAGTACCCCTACATTTGGGAGAGCCATTCTCACATGAAAACCATTGTGGCCATTTCTTTCATCACATGTTATTACTAATGATCAGACCTTAATGGTTAAATCATTAATGGTATTAACGGTTTCTGATTCTCTCTGCTCTGCAGAGTAATTATGCACTGATCTTCAGTTTGCCTGAAAAACATTAGTGATGGTTCTTGGTAGTGAGAGGGGAAGTTATAATGAATTCTTAAACATCAAAGATGAAAAAAAGAAAAGCAATTAATGAAACTGGCCTTTGACATTTTGTTGGAGCTTAGAGATCTTTTAGAGTCTGTCAATGCACCATTAAAAGGAGGCCCAGAGTGCTCACTTTTCAAAGATAATCTCCTCTTCTGAAAGAAATCCAGAGATTTTATTTGACACTATTAATAATAATAATCCAATCTGCTCTTCTTCCCCACCATGTCTAATAAGTTCCTTACCATTTTTCTTTTTGATAAGGTAATGACTCAGGGCTGGTATTCATCCTGTGACTTCCATGTCTACTTCCAGCCTACCTCAATCTCTTATTGTTCTGGATTCCTTTCAACTGATCAGCTTACAAGATCTGATAGTGATGATCACTAAAACAAAGTAATCTTTCAGCCCCCTGGATGTAATACAGGCCTCTTTATTGCTAAAATTCTTGCCAGCTATTAGCCCTGCAGTGTTAATTCTTCACTGTCTGCAGGACGTGTCCCATCCCATTTTAAGTATGTAATAACTCAGATTGTTTAAAGGAGAACCAAACTTGGACCTAGATGTTGTAAAAATTATAATAATAGGCTTATATCAAAACTACTTTTTTGTCTAAAGTTCTGGAGAGTTGTGTGCTAACAACTTACTGCTGCACTAAATATTTTTTAAAATTCAGTCCGGGTTTTGAAAAATGCACTCCCCTGAAACTGTGAGAGTTTCAAAATTTCTTATAATATCTTCTGAAGCAGGAGGTTTGTTTAGCGCTCATGTCTCTGACAGCCTCTATTGAAAACTTTGTGTCTGAGCTGTCCTCACTGTGCTGTGTCCCACAGGGCTCTGTTCTGGGGACCCTGCTGTTGCTTTATAGTTGCTGCACTCGGGACAGGGTCTTTGTCTTCAGTTGTGGTTAAGCTTACTGTATGAATGTGCATAATGTAGTGCCCCTCATCTTTAGCCACTGTGTTATGCAGCTCTCCAGGTCCTTTTTTTTTCCACCTGAGAAGTTTTATCAAATTGAAACCCATAGTTTCAAAAGAGGGAGCTATAGATGCTCATACATGCATTCATCACACTGGGAATGTTTCACTTTTTTTCACCCCTCAGACAATTCACTATGTCAAACATTCCCATAATACTCCGCTATTATTGTCCCATGAGCTGGCCTTCTGTGGTGTTCATGTTAACCCTGAACACCACAAAGTGCAGGAGAGAGTGTTTCCTTCAATATCCCTGCTCAGCTTGATCATTTAGAATGACTCACATTTTCACCTAGGAAGCCAGGGCATAGCAATAGCTGCTCTTACCCCAGTCACATTTATATGACAGTTATGGGCAAATGCAAAGCATTGTTAGTCGTGTCATCATTCAGTCTGCAGTCATGTGACATGATGTTGGGTTTCTGCTGTTTTTTGTGTGTGTGTGTGTGTGTGTGTTGCTCTTAGTCTTTTTACACTGCTCTCAGCTTCACTTCCTGTCTTTGTTAGTTTTCCCTCATTTTTATGCTCTGCCCTAATTAGTCTCACCTATATTGTCCTTCGCACCCTTTTCTAATTAGCCAATCACCCTACCCAGTACATATATGCCTCTGGTCTTTCATTCTGTAATTGCCAGAAATTGTGCTGGGCAGAGTTAAGCTTTGTAAAACGCTGAAACAGTTGATGCAGTTGTGCTGAAACTTTAAAACTGTCTCATTTTGGTAATTTGATTCTGTGAAATAATGACAGTCAAGCACTGTGTATTTCTAAACAAAGCTGCTTACTATACCAGACTATGAATAATTGTGATCAACACATGTTTTGGAGAAATCCTCGTTTAATAAAGCAAGAAAAACTTTGAGCCTGTTGAAGACAGCAAGCAGTCTCAATGAACAGTGTGTTTCAGCAAATTAAATTTTGTCCCCTGGCTGTGTTAACATGTGTGAGGTTGTTTCAGGATAAGGCTGTAAGGATTTTTATTCAAAAAAAAAATTCAGCTTGTTAATTTTTTAGCTGTTTTGGGGCTGAGTTGACTTTCCTTTTTCCACAGCCTCGGAAAAAATCTGTTCACACAGCACACTTGTTCCCGGGATGCGTTGGCATTTTCTTTCACCAAGCTATAAAGTTGTGGATATACAACACATCATTCCTGCCAATAAACTAGTGGATCATGTGCCCTTGGAGCAAATGCATCAGTGAGGTATCTTTTGACCTCTCCAGTGCCATCAGCAAATGCACTGTGGGTACAGTTGTTTACACTAGCCCGCCTGCCAAAAAATTCACACAAATGTTTGCTGCTGCTGACTTTTAGGCTTTAAGCAAACTCTGGAAGTTTGCAGTGTCATCAGGTTGGTTCTGCACTCTACCAAACCTAAAAGCCACCTGTCGAAACCGGGGTGAAACGCACCAAGACCTCAATTAGCCATGGTCATGTGAAGTGGGTGTTTTGAACCACACTTCTGAACAGCGTTTCGAAACATCTGCACTTCATAAGCTTGACGCAACATCAGAGCTCTCTCTTCGTAGTGAAACCTTCCGTTTGTTGTAGTCCTCATGTGTTGATTTCCTTGTGTGTGACTGGACTGTTCTTGGCTCTTTCCCTGCTCCTTGCATGGATTGTCACGCTGACTGGTATCCTGTTTATGTCCTTGACCTGTGACCCATGACCTTTTTTGGTTAAAGATTTGAATTTTGAACTTATCTTTTCCTCCATTTTTCTAATTTTCTCTCTCTCTCTGGATCCCTATATTATAACTTACAACATCCTCCAGTGTATGAGCTTTTCAGTTGTCACCCTCTTCATTTGATCCAGCTGATTTCTTCCATCTACTTGCTCATGCAGAGTGGCAGTGGAGGAGGAACATCTGATTCCCATTTTATTACATCTAATACATGCTAAATGTTATAATGGCACATCCTCTTCAGTCTCTCCCAAACTCTTTATGACAGAAGTAAAATGTGGTTGCATATGAAGCAAAACACAGATATCTAAAAGTTTTAAGAAAGAACTGAGGAGGATCAACCTAAACTACTTTTCTGAGTATTAAACTCAGTGTTTTTTCATTCTTTTAAGGCTGTTTTACACATCTCAAACACTTCCATTTCTGCATATATTTTAATGCAAGAATAATAGAGTCGGTGCATTTCAGAGACTCTATTAAGCATCACTTCCCTTGCTTGGTCCCTGTCTCTCTCATCTCTAATGAGAAGACAACAGATCAAGGGCCTCTCAGTGTATCTTGGCAACAATTATATGAACTAAGCACACAGGATAAGTGAGAAATGGAGGGAAGAGAGACATAGAGAAAGTGTGACAGAGAAAGAGAGAGACAGAGAGAGAAGAGGGTCCACTGTGCAGAGATAAGATGGTATTCTCCCTTCGTGCAAAATGAGTTCATTAGGGGAGGGAGAGACAGTCATTGCAGGGAATCAAGGTGTCTGTGTGATAAAGGGTGGGACCGACAGATTAGAGGGAAAAAAAGAGTTTCATTTCCTGTTCTTCAGAGGCAGCGACAGTATCGGAGGATCAACAGAGAGGCTGGGTAGAAGGAAAAAAATGGAGAGACGTGGAGAGGACAGGCCGAGTGTGTAAGAGAGGTAAATGCCAGGATTATTTGTCTGGAAAAAATATAACTGAGGGGAGGCTGGCGAATAGAGAGTTGAAAGATATGTCAACCTCAGCTGCTCTGCGAGGAGTGGAAAGCCACTGCGATGAAATGTTAGGGTGCAAATCGAATCTTGTGAGGGAGTTCTCAAATTGACAGCAGTCCTGAGCAGGTACAGAGACGTGTACACAAACTCAGAGCCCAGGCTCGCTCGCTCCAAATTCATATGAGAAAGAGGAAAATAGGAAGATATGAGAGCTGGAAAAGAGATCAAATGAGCTGGAGGTCTTGATAGACACCTGATAGTGAGAAAGGCTGGCAGACGGGCAGCTCTGCAGATGCTGAGATGACAGGTACAGCCGAGTGGAGGGATACGCTGGCTGTGCTGCGCTGTTTAATATAGATCCACAGCGATAAGATGTGCCACAGAACACAGGATGTGTCCATCAGAAAGGGTGTAGGGAGTTCAGAGGAAATTGCCACAATAAAGCGTACACCCTCACACATCTAGGAGGAAAGCCTGGCACACAACTTAGCGTGCAGATGCACTACCAGGGAGGTGCAATATATTTATTTTTTTATTTTTTAAAAAAGAGTCCATTTTGAAGTTCATTTCAAGCCCGTCAGATGGAGCGGCTGATGTGCGGAAAAGCTGAAAAACAGCATACAGATGTAATCGCACTAAAAGTTTCTGAGTTTCTGTTCCTTACTATATGCTGTGCTCACTGCCTGTGTGCTGCATCACTGCTTGTGTGATGCACATTCACAACTCAGACGGGTGAACTACAGAACATCATCTCAGCATTGCACAAATCAAACACACATGCTTCCCATCATACTCTATTGTGCACATTTGTGTGTGTGTCTCTCTCTCTCTCTGTGAACACAGGACTGCTGGAGCTGCTGATTGCAGATTTCAGTTGCAGGATTAATCAGAGATGACAGGGAACTATCACCTCCTCCGTAAATGCACACACAGACACGCACAGTTTGACAGACACGCCCTGAGTATCCCGACGGGGCTGGGACAGCCGGGGTTTAATGAGGCTCAGTGCAACAGATGACTTGCAGAACCCTTTGATTCTAATACTGAACCTGCAGAGACTATGTTTTTTCACAAACCCTTATTACACTGTATTTTGTTTATCAACAATTTTATCGCGTGTGTATGCTGAGTCTGAGCTGTTACCTGATCGTACTGTCAATATAATACAATCATAGCACCAGTACATCTATGTTTTTTAGTACTTTTGATCTGGTAGGGATGAAAATCTTCACCTTTAATGTGCGATTTAATGTGAATTGTTTGTCTTACAGTGATGTGAAAAAAATAAAGTTTTGTGAACTACCGAGTACACCGTTACTGCTTCCGTGGGAGTTAAGCAGCCAGGTGCTGCTAATCAAATGGATCAGATTAGCTGAGCATATAAGGCAGCTTTAAAGTGAGATGAGCTAAAACAGCTTGTTTTCAGACAAATAAAGATCATTTTGAATTCAGCTTCTTCTTCTTCCAGCCGCTCCCTTTAGGGGTTGCCACAGCGGATCATCAGCCTCTATTGCACGCTATCCCTAGCATCCTCCTCTGTCACACCAACCCTCTTCATGTCCTCTTTCCCTACATCCATGAATCTTGTATGTGGTCTGGAAGAGGTTTTCTTCCAGGATATCTCTGTACTTGGCCGCATTCATCTTTCCTTCAGTTGCAACCAGTCGTCCTGTCCCTGCAGCTGAAAAGCACCCCCATAGCATGATGCTGCCACCACCATGTTTCACTGTTGGGATTGTATCAGGCAGGTGATGAGCAGTGCCTGGTTTTCTCCACACATACTGCTTAGAATTAATGCCAAAAAGTTCAATCTTCAACTCATCAGACCAGAGAATCTTATTTCTCATAGTCTGGGAGTCCTTCATGTGTTTTTTGGCGAACTCTATGCGGGCTTTCATATGTCTTGCACTGAGGAGAGGCTTCCGTCGGGCCACTCTGCCATAAAGCCCTGACTGGTGGAGGGCTGCAGTGAGAGTTGACTTTGTGGAGACTTCTCCCATCTCCCTACTGCATCTCTGGAGCTCAGCCACAGTGATCTTTGGGTTCTTCTTTACCTCTCTTACCAAGGCTCTTCTCCCACCATTGCTCAGTTTGGCTGGATGGCCAGGTCTAGGAAGAGTTCTGGTGGTCCCAAACTTCTTCCATTTAAGGATTATGGAGGCCACTGTGCTCTTAGGAACCTTGAGTGCTGCAGAAATTCTTCTGACATGCACTGTGAGCTCTTATAAAGACAGGTGTGTGCCTTTCCTAATCAAGTCCAATCAGTTTAATTAAACACAGCTGGACTCCAATGAAGGAGTAGAACCATCTCAAGGAGGATCAGAAGAAATGGACAGCATGGGAGTTAAATATGAGTGTCACAGCAAAGGGTCTGAATACTTATGACCATGTGATATTTCAGTTTTTCTTTTTTTTTCCCTGTCAAGATGGGTTGCTGAGTGTACATTAATGAGAAATAAAATGAACTTTTTTAATTTTAGCAAATGGCTGCAATGAAACAAAGAGTGAAAAATTTAAAGGGGTCTGAATACTTTCTGTACCCACTGTACATGCCATCACTGTCCTCATACATGTCCTGCACCACCCTCACATACTCCTCAGCCACTCCTGACTTCCTCATGCAGTACCACAGTTCCTCTCTTGGCACCCTATCATATGCGTTTTTTAGATCCACATTAACTTTCATTAACTTTAGCCCTCTGTAGTTACTACAGCTCTGCACACCATCATTGTTCTTGAAAGTTTGTACCAGTACACTTCTTCTCCATTCCTTGGGCATACTCTCACTCTCCAAGATTGGGTTAAATAATCTGGTTAAAAAGTCCTCGGCGTTCTCTCCTAGACATCTCCATACCACCACAGGTATGCCATTTGGACCAACCAGCTTTTCACTCTTCATCCTCTCCATAGCCGCCCTCACTTCCTCCTTACTAAACCTCTGCACTTCCTGATTATGTTTGCATTATTTACAGGTAATCATTTTGAACTGTGCATAATTCAAACAAAATCTAATAGACTCCAAGCATTAAAAAATAGAGCTGAAAATGAGCATAATAGATCCAATTAAATATTAAATTTAAGGCTGAATGCCCTATGGCAGCCAGGATAGGCTCCAGCACCCCCTGTGACCCTGAAAAGAATAAGTGGAAGAAGATGGATGATATTAATTAACTTATTATTCTGCAAATCTACACTATTGACCTGTAGTTTATTATTAGTGTTACCCTCTTTATGATCATATACTTAACAGCTCAATTAATGAGAATCTTGATTATGACGAACATTAACTCCTCACTAAATAATCAAAGACAACCTTTAAAACAAGTCAGATTTTTTGCTACTTAGTGTACACTATCAAAATTTAAATCCAAATTGTGAAACAAGAGTGGACTGAAAAAGGCACAAAACAATCGACTCACAGATGACAAGATGACAGGGTTCATTATTTATTTCCATATATCTTTATTATCTGTTATTTCCCATATATTTATTTATATATATATATTTATATATATATATATATATGTATATTTATATATCTTTATTCTATACAGTTGTAGTCTCAATAGTCTTTTATTGACACACATGGATCGTACATAAGCTTGAGAGGTACAAGAGAGCGAGGCAAGAGAGTTTTAATTTCTTCATAAGATGTTTTGGCATTTAACAAGACAACAAGAGACCACATTACAGACACCCACCCACACGCACACATTTGTAGCACAGCACACATACACGCCACTGCATGCACACATTAAGGGGCTGAACACCTCTAACCCGTACAACATACTACCCGAGGTGTATATATATATATATATATATATATATATATATATCACACACACATGCACACGCACACACACACGCAGACATTCACACGTCAAGGATAGGAGTAGGAGACAGGCATTCACACGATAGATTACATTAATACCAGACTGACTAGTAAATACACATGTACATGTACAGTACTCGCCATATTTTAATTCCTGCTCCTACATACACACAGATATTCTCCGGAGCGCGCACACGCACGCACACACGCACACACACAGATTCTGGATGGAAAGTAAACAGCAGTAACGCTGACTTTCAGACTGTGATAGTGGTAATGTTATTAGCTCTGATCCATATTTGGCTTCTATTACTGACAGTTACGCAGTATGACGACAAAGTGCAGAACATGAGTGTGATTAAACAAAGACCATCAGCACTGAGTGCGGTAAGGTGTGATGAAAGATGCAACGACAGCACTGCTACATTATAAAACAAACTCGTGTTATATTGCAGTTACAGAATGAATACAAGTGGTTACTTTCCACTGGTTATTATAACAGTCTTTCTTCTACATAACCACACACAGTCACAAACATACACACTCATATCACTACCAGACATGTTTCACAGTGTAGGAACCTCATTGCAGGTCTGTCCTTCCTCCAAGATGCCACCAAATAAACACAAGCTGACAGTCAACACTACAGAACGACAACAATATTGAAACGCCTTTAGAAACAAGAACAGAACAGATATCATATATTTGGCTTCAGTAACAGATGTAAAAGATACCTGAATTTTGCTACATATTAGAATGCATAACTTAACAGCATTAAATAAAAATACAACCATAAACAGTCAGAGTGGACTGTAATGTAATTATCTGGCCTTTTCTGAGTTCATTGTACAGTATCTCCAGGTTGAGTACACGTTTTACTCTCTACATTAAACAGATTGTATCATACTTTATATAAAATTATTGTTAGAGCTCGGCAACCTGAAGAAAAACCCGGTCACTCGGTGACTCTGGTGATCCTTGTAGGTGGGACAGAAATAAGAAGATGACCACAGAAATTCTTCAAAACCAAAAAAAAAAAAAAACCAGCATGAGGATCCAATCTAAACCAAGCTAAACAAAGTTACGACAGCCTGGTTCCATCTAACACCATCCAAATTTCTAGATCGTGGTTGGAACGAGTGGAGCAGATGCACGAAAAGAGGCAAAGACGGTAAAAGGTAGCCCCCTTGTCCTGTAGTTTTGCAGTATGTCCAGAAGAGGGCACTCCAGGGTGATAGAGTTGCACCTTCTTTTTGGTCAGGGTTTGGTCAGACTGCATTTGTGACAATAAAATCCCTGTGGTCGTCACTGCCGGGCACTGGGGTGATGCTTTTTAACAGACGCTGAGAAGAAAGACAAAAAGAGACAGAGGAGGAGAAGAAAAAAAAAGAGACAGAAAAAAAGAGTAAATCACAGTGATATATGCAGGAAGTATACCACTTTTAGTAGTGTCAGTGTTATAATCAGGATCGAATGTTTTTATTATTGAGCACCCTTCTAATAAAATATCAAGAAGTGTCTGTTGTATCAAATCCACACATCTTAAAATGACACATTTAGATGTTTTGTTCTGCAACAACCTTAGAAGGATCGCCAAAAACCTTCAGCTTCTGATAACAACATAACCACCTGTTTTGTTAGACGCACATTTTGAGCCCAGCTGGCCCCATCTGTCCACCCGACTTACATGGTTGCCGTCTCCTTTTACACTCATATCTACACAAAAACATAACTTGTGTTTGTCGATCTGTGTCAGTGTCATTGTGCACCCTGGCAGCATAGTCAATACAGGGCGACAGCCACAGGTCTGCCGAGCAGCCTCTTTGATGTCCTCCTCCCCTCTGTCAACCCCTCACGCAGGGTTTAACAAGATTTTAATATTAGTCATGACAATAATTATGCACACTTTTGCATTCACAATACATTATGTACATTACACAGTGTTAAACAACCTCACAGGAGGAGGAATTGAAAATACTCGACATCTGTCTCTTGAATACATTTTGACGACTGATTTGTTTTGATGCCAAAGCATTGGTGATGGATGGGGTCCGGTCACCTTTCAGTTACAGCAACGTGACAGTCTACACATCCGCTGCAGAATGCGTGCGTGTGTGTTTGTACACCTATTCTAGTCTAGCCTTTTTCTTGCTCAGCTCTGGCCCGCGCCTCCTTCTTGCTCCTTTGATCCTGAACTCCAGTCATGCGTTCACAGGAGAGGGTAGAACCTGACAGCGCATGGAAAAGAAAAGACCAGAAGCAATCCCTGTGGTTGGAGGAATATCAGTTGGTCAGGAGAGGAGACGGGATAGATGGAGAATGGTGTGTGTGTGTGTGTGTGTGTCTGTGTGTGTGTGTGTGTGTGTGAAGAAGAGCAACTCAGTAATTCCCCACCTGTTTGAATGTGCCCTTAGCATTGAGCAGGTGGTAGACCATGTAAGAGGGCACGCAGATGAATGACGACACCCCAATGCAGTAGCCAAGGACAGTGGTCCAAGGTGGGTAGAGATAATCAAACAACCTGACCTCTGGAGGGAAGGCCAGGAAGCTGATGATGATGAACTGAGAATAGAAGCAAATCAGAGATCAGCCATAACAACAATTGAATAGAACTAATAACAGCTGCTCAAACTACTGCACCTTCAAGGGCTCATTCCAGCAACTGATACAACTTAGTGTATATGTGTAAACGTTGTACGTGCCACTGACCAACAAAAAGCAGGGGCAGATGGCCACCCAGCAGACCCTCCAGAAATAACCCGGGTAGAAACCAAGCATGACCTGGACGTCATTACAGAAACGGTTGGTGCCTGCGGTACGAACACAGACACACAAGACACCTCAAAGTCAAATATCAGGAGTAATGTGAATAAAGCAAAGAACTGATAAGGCAACTGCACCACAAAAAAAGCAAAAAAAAAAAAAGCTCAGAAGTACTTCATACTGCATTTTGTGACTTGTTTGCACCGCAGTTCTTAATAGAGTCATAAATTTCCACCATCACCACAACAGTCACCACTCACCATAGAACCAGGACACAGCGATGACTTCCAGCAGCACCACGGTGATGACTGCAGGGCCCGTAGCATACTCCTCAAACAGCTTCACTACAAATGCACCTCCCTGAGACATGACACAGACGATACGGAGGGCAAGCTATTTCTGAAAGGTCTTCCATAAATGACTTGTGCAACTTAAAGAAACAATGTAAATCTACTAAGTCTAAGACAATGAGGGCTTAACTGAGCAGAAATCCATGGTGGTCACAGTCTTACTTTAATGAGGGTTGGAGATAAATGGATTACTGCTCTAATCTGATTTCAGCTGGTTGTTAACTGTGACACATTGCACTGCATACAAACAGCAGCAAAACTCAAGTTTGTTTTACCAATTATGTGATCACATTTTTATAATCTTACAATCAAATGAATTTGGGAAATTATGGACAATTAATGTTTTAATGACAATTCAGGTGCAAATTCCAGGTGTGTACTAACTGTAATACAATGCATTACTTCATAGGTTATTCCCTTTTGATAGTAACCTTAATGTGATGTAATGATTCCCAAATATACTTACATATGTAAGTGTGGAGAGAGCCCCGAGGTAACACACACACACAAGGCCAAAGACAAACCACTCTCGTCTCTTAGCCAGGATATGAGGGAACTCATCTAGCATAGCTGTGATTACCCCCTCCAAGCCTGCAAACTAGGGTCAAAAGGATACCAAGATATAAGAAGAAGATGGAGCCGGGGCAGAAGGAAAAGGAAAAAAAAAGTTAGGGCTGTATGTGCTGTATGGGAAAATTTCACATCTGTGTTTGTGCTAAAAATCCGGTGTTTGAGTCCAGGAGCTAAGCTGTGTATGAGACTACTACTGAACTAGTCCAGCACAAATTCAAGTATATTTTGCAGTAATATCCTCAGTCATAAAATCAAACAGCAAACCCGCTGCCGGTTCTGCAGTGATTATCTGCTTGTGATAAGAGCCATACGGGTCTCTCCACCTGGCTGCCTCGAAGCAGATAAACAAAGGTTTATGGAGACAAGACCACCACACAGCAGTGATATGAAACCCCTATCACTTTGTTTTTGTCGAATGTTATTCATAATGGAACAGAGAAGGCAAAAAATGCCCAACAGCTTAATGGAGAAATAAGCACAACAGTGACATACTGCCTTTACAAGACAACATGAAACCACCTGAGAACCGGGAGCTAGGACGCAACTGAATGTTTTAGATTAAAAATAAAAGCCAAGGGGCAGATGCAAAGAAGAAATACTGACCGGCTTTACCACTAACATGAGTCATCAGCAAACTAACCGTGCTATCCAGACCCAACATGATGATCATGAGGAAGAAGATGATGGCAAAGAAGGTGGCAGCAGGCATGTTTGCTATGGCTTCTGCATAAATGATGAACAATAGACTGGGACCTGGGGGAAAAAAAAGACTTTTTAAGTGAGACCTGATCTCTTTTCAGGGTTGAATAAATTTCCTACAAATTCAGTTTGGATAAGGAACTTCTTGCAGTGTGCTGGTGCGGGGTCCCACCTGCATCCTTTGCCACAGCGTCCACATTCTGGTGCCTCATCTCAGCCATGTAGCCCAGCACGGTAAAGATGACAAAGCCAGACAGAAAGCTGGTCAGACAGTTCACCGAGCTGGTGACCAGCGCGTCTCTGATCGAGGAAACAATATTAAGCAGGAAGATGACAAAGTTAGGGAGCCTATGCAAAGTATTTAGACTTGTGATGGTTCCATCAATAAAGATATCTCAGTGTTCATGCTGACACATATTTCAAGTAAAGGATTCAAGAGATTAAACATTTCTGTGGAGTAACAGGAAACACTGAGTAGCATTGTGACAGTGAGCAGAGAGCAGATGCCACTGATTTATTAACTCAGTAATAAAAGTTTTTACTTGTAGCAGTTGTTGTGAAATGGGTTGTAGCTGGCAAAGGCAAGGAGCACGCCGAACCCCGGACCCAGAGAGAAGAAAATCTGAGCTGCTGCATCGATCCACACCTTTGAGAGTGTGAGAGGTGACGACTAATAATGAATAATGGGACTGAAAAACGTGGGTTTAAAATCATTGAGGAGTAAGAGGAAAAAAGGCAGGATCTGAGACTGTCGCGCATGTTAAGGATGGATCTTGTTACATTGAACCAACAGACTTACAGAAGTGGTAAGCAGCTTCTCCCAGTCAGGCTTGAGATAGAAGACAACGCCCCTCCAGGCTCCTGGCAGGGTGGCCCCACGGATGAGCAACACCAGGAGAACCAAATAGGGAAAGGTAGCAGTCACCCAAACTACCTGATACAGAATGGAAAAAACTTGATTTACTTCAATCTTAATAAATCTTTATGTCTTGTGCTAAAATCAAATGGTTTTAAGGGATATTCTTTACAAAGTGAAATCACTGACTAAGTTACTGTACAATGGGGAGTATGCAGGTGTACATTCACATGCAGCCTGAATCTTTTTTTAAGCTCATTCAGTTTGTGGTGTTTACAATATAAAACTATGCTCCTTCTCTATTCTTGATATGTTAAAGAGAATTTATGGGCAAGAACTTTATGTTTAAAAATGCTTCCATGTTGCCTCAGCTGGTTTCTGATATTCCTTCTTTCTAATCAACTTTTCCATACTCGATGATGAATGATAATGAGGGTAAAGAGATGGCAGGAGAACCGGTGTTCTTTTCTCTGCCCATATGTCTCCATCCATCAATCTATCCATCTGCTCTAACTGACACCCCCATCAGCCACGCAGGCACCCCTTCACTTACCTTTCCAGACGTCTTGACTCCTTTCCAGATGCTGAAGTAAACGATGGTGAAGATGAAGAGCAGACATAGGGCCAGCTGCCAGCTGATAGAGCCCAGCTCGTGCAGACCTGGGGAGCGATGGACCTGCAACACCTGCCGGCTGGAGACAGAAAGCAGGGGAGGGGGGAGGGGAGGGGGTGTGGGGGGTGAGATTTGAGGTTGGAAGAAATGTGAAAAGGAGAGACAAGAAAGAAAGCGCATGAAAACAAACATTAGGAGATGAATTGAGATGAGAGGACAGCGGTCACAGTAATCAAGGTAAGGTGGAAGAGGAGGAGGGCGAAGAGGAAGGTAAGAGTAAGGGTATTGTGGAGCAGTAACGGATAAAAAGCAAGAACAATACAAAGATAGATTGGAGAGAAGGGATGTTGGAACATTAAGGAAAGAAGAGGAAAAGGAAAGAGCATGGACAGAAGGAAATGTGATATGCGTGGACCACGAAGGGGGAAAAAACATCCGGAGGTTAAGACAAGATAATTGCTATTTAAAATGGTTTTGACAAACTTAATAATAATTTAAGTTAAAAGATAAAAATACAATAAAGTATTGAGAAAGAAGGAGTCAGAAATAAACCGTAAGGTCAGTGTGTGCTCACAGGTTAAGCAGCCGGGGCTCAAATGAAAAACAAAACAAAACTGAGGCATGATTTATGCTAAAAACAGGAAATTCTGGCGCCAGACTGAGTTGAGGAATTTGTTACTTTTAAACCTGTATTAGGAAAAGTCAACTATGAATCTGTCTCATTAGTTGGACACAGAGTAGGAGCAGCTGATAAGACTGAGCCAGTCGACTGCAGAGACCCAAAGCGGTCAAGAATAACAGAGACATTGTTTTTAAAAGACTTTATCACTGTAAAAACAGCACATTGAAACTGGGTTAACTCTTGGAGGGCATATATTTTGTTACTGGTTAATATCAAGCATTGCTCTTCTACTTTTTGGCAGTGGCGCAGTGGGTAGGTGCTCACCTCACAACCGGAGGGTCGCAGGTTTGAGTCCCCATCTGTCAACGTGTCCCTGGGCAAGACGCTTAAGCCGCATTGCCTAAGTGTGAATGTGGTTGTGTGGTCGGAGGGGCCTTAGGTGCGAATTGGCAGCTGTGGATACATTTGTAGCTTACCAGCACCAAGTATGGTGTGAATGAATAGTGCACAGAATTGTAAAGTGCTTTGAGTACTGTGAAAAGCATTATATAAGTCTAAGGCATTATTAATACTTCATATTTTCCCACAATCCAATAATTCAAAAGCTTTTTCTCTCACCCTCTGCCTGCTCCTGTTGTGTTATTTATGCACTCACATGAATCGCCAATCAGTGATTTTATACTCTGAAATAGTCATAAAGTCTCCCTGCACTGTCTTCACAACCAGCAAGGGAAGTGGATTTTTAGGGAACAAGGTGATGGGAAATCTGTCCGGGCTCCTAAACACCAGGAACAACCCTGGGATCGAAGTCCTTCTCCCTCCTTCACTTGAGGTCTCCCTCCTGCGTACAGCTCCCCCTACGCCTCTACATCTGACTTACATGCACTTACGTATAGAACTCCTCGGCAGGCGACGTAGAGGAGTTGGACCATGACACGTTGTGGTCTGAGGACATGTAGCGATTACAGTTGGCTGTATTCCAGGGGTTGTTGCAGGTGGTCCAGGGCAGCGTGGGCCGGAATGATGATAGTAGGTAGTACAAGGCCCAGGCCATGATGGTGTTGTAGTAGAAGGCTATGTAGAGGGCTATGATACAGATGGCGAAGCCTATCCCTAGATGAGTTGAAACAAATAAATACTTATGTGACAGAAGTCAGTCACTGCCCACATCATTCACAGACATCAGTGGGTTTTTTTTCTAAGCTAATTCAAGTTCTTATTGGGTGAGTACATGACATTTCCAAACAACAACAATTTACATACTATCAAATTTCGGAGCATCTGGCATTTGGCATGAAAATGTGACAATTTCCATAACAGAGAGTCAGAACATCTCAGTAGATGTACAGGAGGCCTGGGAGGCTCTTCAAGGGTGGGGGCAGGGAGGTTAAATGAGCTGTCTCTCACACTCTGCTGTTTTGAAACTATCCCTCCTCATCTTTTTTGTTTGTTTTTTTTTTTGTTCCTTCCAATTTTCCTGTTCCCTCTCAAGTTTTCTTCTTCCATGTTTTGTCCGAGCTGTAGCTTTTGACTTTCTCCCTCTGCTCTGTTTTCTCTCCGCTGTTACCTTTGAAGATGGGACAGATGTGTTTCCAGATGGAGATGCAGCCACTGCGATGAAACTGGCCGAGAGCTAGCTCCATGTAAAACAGAGGCACCCCTCCGAACACTGCCATCAACAGGTAGGGCAGCAAAAAGGCACCTGAAGGAAGACATTGGAGAAATGTGGGAAGATATGCAACAAGAGGGATGTAAGAGAGGGGAGCAAAAAGAACGTACAGATGTGGAAAAAGCGAAAAGAAAGAACTATGGAAGAACAGTAAAAAGCCAAATGCACTCGAGAGAAATTGGGCTCTTTCATGCACCATTTAAGGAAACTGTGAAAATCCGAAAAAGTGCCATAGCTTATTATTTATGTGTCAGTCTATTCAAAAACAACAATTTTTAATTTATTGCGCTTTGTGGAGTTGTTTTGCTTAAATTCTATAATAAAGAATTTCTATCTTTATGGCTTTGTTATAAAATATGAAAGTAATAAAATTAAAGGCCTAACACAGATGGGCAGAAGAACATCAGGATGGCAGCCAGATCTCTGACTCTCCAAGCTTATGCGCAGTATTTGATAACACATCTCTCTCCTTCTTGCTATCTGATCATAAACTTATTTCATGTGCATGTGTGCATTTGTGTATGCAGACGGGACTGTGTGTACACGCGTGCTTGTGTCTCTTTGTGACATGAAAGCAAAGATAAGGGCTGATTGAGCAGCTGCCTGGGAGACAGGTTATTAAGCAAGGAGAAAGACACTAAAAAAAAAACACAATTAATACTGTTGCCTCTATCGAGTGTGTCCCTGTCTTCATCTCTACCTCGCTCTATGAGACACACACACAGAACACAGGAAATTGCAAAGGTTTTATTATTGCAAATTCAATCAAAAGAGAGGCCATGTTTGCCACTAGGTGAGGATTGGGTAGTGAAAGAGCAGGGCGGACAACGCAGACTTTGTGAACACATATCTTTTTGTACCTCCAATTGCGCAAGAAATGTGCTACATCAAAGTGCTTTGTTAACCGTGGCACTCCTTGTAGGCTTGCTTGAGCTTTTCATACCAAAGCATTTATTTTCTCAGATATTAGAAAGTACCACAAATAGTCTTAATCTACCTCAATCTTTAATAACGGAAAAGCTAGAGAGCAGTCAGCTAGCTTCAGTTGCTGCATACAGGATATAATGTGAATTACAGTATACGCTGTAGTTAGTATGAAAGAGCCCTTTCTTCTTTCTAATCCTTCAAATCCTGTTTGCTTTAGCATGGGATCATACGTGCCCTCATCTCCATTCCACCACACTTTTTATCTCGTTCTTCCACTTTGACACGTTTCTCCCCTCCTCTCATATTTTGCTTCCTCACCTCCTCCGTTTTGGTAGCAGATGTATGGGAAGCGCCAGACATTTCCCAGGTCCACAGCGTAGCCGATCACAGACAGCAGGAAGTCCATCTTCTTGCTCCAGGTTTCCCTGGGCCTGTCCAAGCTTGTCTGTTGGACCATCAGAGTCCTTAGGCCTCCCAGAGGTGCTGAGGATCCGGTACCACCTCCGGGTCCCGAGGCTGTACCCGCAGCACACGCTGCAGTTCCTGGGCCCTCTCTGGGGCTCTGAGGGGTGGATGTTGTGTAGCCATTGGACACCTGCTGGCCAGAGCCAGATGTCATGCTCTTGGGTCCTCTGTCTGCGAGACCATCAGCAAGCATCAGTCTACCATTTTCCCGCTGTGCCCCATCCTCTTCTCCCCATGTCCTCTCTCGCTTTGTCCCTCTCTCCCTCATTCTCTCCTTTGTCCATTGTCAGCATGCTCGTCATCATCATATCTTTTGTCTCCATTGGGTTGTGTTGATGTTCGCGTTGGCAAGGTAGTTAGGGGTGGAGAGAGGTTCTTAGTGACAATGAAGGGAATGTGGTGCTGCTGTCTGATATGGTGCCCATTAGGGGAAGAGAAGCTTTAGGAGAGGGGTGCAGTGAGAGTTTGGGACAAGACTGGGGAAGACCGTCCTTCTCAGGCAGGTAAAGGAGACAAAGAACTGGAAAGCAAAGCTAAAAAAAAAGACAAAGGGGCCAGAATGAGGGGAGGTGTGTATGCGGGGAGAGGACTGAAATGTGTAAGGGTCTGTTGAGCAAGAGAGAGAAAGAACGGGCTGCAGGACAGACAGAGGAGGGTATATGAGAGGAGAGATGTGTTTGAACAGGATGTGGCTAGCAGAAAAGTTACAAGAATCTTGGATCTAGTCCACAAACAGCTCGTCCTCAGAGGCCCACAGTGATGGTGCAAACTGCAACACACAGAGGGGAAATACACAGATAAATCACGGGATAAGAGCTGATCCTTTTTTAATTACATTTTCAGTAAACCAAAATAAAATATAGGAGCCTTCAGGGCAGTTTGGGCTGTCTGAATGACACCATGACAATGGCTGTAATAAAAAAACAAACAAAACAAAAACAGGATAGTGTCTTTTTTACATGTTAATGAATAAGAAGATAAATCCTAAGAGTAGAGGAAATTGAGGGGATTCGGCTGTGACATGTCGATTCACTTACTGGAGCCTTCTACTTATGTTTCTCATTTTAAGCTATCAGTTGCATAACTTGTTTTGATGCTTATCTGACAAAAGTAAACTGGGAAGAAATTAGAGTCTAAATACCAGCGCCTGCAGGATACAGGCGCCGCATACATCTGAGGGCAGGAAACACACATACCCAAAAAAAAGAGCATCTGTGGACATGTGCTAGAGAAGATGTTCTCTAATTTTCATAGTGACAACAAACACTGAGATACAACATCAGTCAGATGCTCAACAGGTTGTTCTTTGGTTGCTGTGGGTGGTGAAATAAGTTCAGCAGCTTTACAGAGAAACTAAATTCATGCAGCACAAGAATCAAGTTTGTCTCCTTAATTTCTAATGTAAATGTTAGATTTTAAATTACTCACGGTAAACAGAATTCAACCAAATGAATGCGTCAAAGTTGTTTTTATCTTTTGCACTGACAGCAAATTCCGATTCAAACAAATGAGCGACGGGTCAAACTACAACATCTGTTCAAAAGCGGATCAGGTCGTTTGCAGTGTTAGCCCAATTAGTAATGAACTGTAAAATGTGGGAAGACAATTTACATGGAATGCCATTACCTTAATGAAGAACGAGTGTCCAGCAGTTGTACACGGCACGGCATTCCTTCCTCACTAACATCTGACTACCACACAACAAGATGCCGTCAGCTACGCGGACTCGAGCACTAGAACACTTCCATTCCACTCAAACTTTTTTTTTCCCCTTGCAAACCACACTTTTAATTTCCAGAGAAAACAACCTTGATTTCTTCATCACAATAACTTCCATCTGAATCCCCGGAGCCTGACAGAAGCACTGTGGGTTCCTCAGTGCATTTAAAAAAACTTGATGGAAATTTGGTTTTGACCTACGGCAACATTAAAGATGCAAGAAGAAAATCATCACACACACACACACACACACACACACACCAAAAAACTCCTCAGCTATACTTCACTCATAAAGAGCAGACAGTTTATCAGCTGCCACACAATCTCACAATAGGTCAAGAAAGTCAGTGGAAAAGGTCCTGATGAAATGTTATTTTTGAACTCTATGCGTAGACAAATGTAATCGTCAGCAAAACGAACAAAAAGACCCAAAATGAACAATTCATTGTTAAAGACTGAAAAACCAACACTTCAGATTGATGCAGTGATGTAAACTTAAAATTCACTGGCAACAACAGGAGATTATTTGTTTTATCTCTTACCGTTTCACTAAAGTCATTTTTAATAAAGAAAGAGACAGTAAGATGATAACATCGAGATTTCAGCAACGATAGACTGAAAGAATACAAGATGTGAGAAAAATATCAATGAGACATTATAAAACAACCTTAATTAAAAACAGAAACTCTCTCCTGCTGAACTCTGCTTAAACAATTATGCCGATACTTTTGAGGTTAAAAACACTAAAAATCAAACCACAACTCTAAAGTTACAGGTTCTCCCCCAATCCGCGTTGCAAACATTACCTTTCAGAGATGATTAAAGAGGTCAAGGAGAACATGTGGCGCCTAAGACGTATGTGAAGAGCAGCAGCAGGAACTTCTACCCAAAACTTAAAGAATCCCGTGGGATGGCAAAAACTTGCCAGAGAAACAGCGTGCCCTAGCACATCAGGACACCGTGTTTGTCCATTGAGCTCTCAAACCCCTCTCATTTCTCTCTCTCTCTCTCTCCCTCCCTCCCCCTCGTTGTCCCTCTCTCTCACTCATTTGCAACCACACTCGTACATGTACACACGTACACACACACACACACACACACACACACACACATGCAGGTTTGCAGAAGCACAGCCGTGCAGACATATGCACAGATGGATGCATGCAATCAGACAGAAGATAATAAAGACTCATTAGGCAAGCACAGACCTGCAGATCACAGTATCAAGTTTTGCTTTGATACAGTAATAATATAAACAGAAATAAAGAACTGGAGGACAGCTCCAGTACAGTCATGGCAGAACTGTAATTAATGCACAAACACGGCCACACAGTGCAGACAGGGGAAGTCCTACCCTCAAGTAGTTATTTGGCATTGTGGGGCTCTGCGTACTTGCTACTGTCTTACCTGCACACACACCCCTACGCACAAACTGTCAAACACCGACAAAGCCCTGCTGTGCTGCAGTGCTCGTACTCTCCCTGTTTCCATTTTCATTTTTATTCTTTACATTTTACAAGTTCTTCATGCGCATTTGCTCCGGAGAAATTAGGTCTTTGCTGCTCTGACCCCAGTTTCACATATTTTCAGCCGTGTTTTGTAACCAATTTGGTTGTACAGTTGAAATCACATATTTACAAAATTGTCTTTCTGGCAAATGCAATATTTGATTAATTTACAAGCTGACTTCTATCTTGTGTTTAACTTGCATTAGCAATCTTTGGAATTAAAAACTAAATCTCTTTACTTAAACACTCTACGTACCACCTTAGAAAAGTAAGCCTGCCGCTGTAAGGTCAAGTCTCCGAGTCTCTGAATCATCCTGCTTACTGTACTTGGTGCAAGGCTGCGGGAGGACAGGCTGCCTTTAGCCCAACCCGTTCTCTGTATCTATACTCCCCCAGGTTATTGCTGCAGTTTAAGCATTTTTGCCTATTTGAGCAACAGTTCAAAAGTATGATTAAGTAAATTCAATTCAATTCAATTTAATTTTATTTATATAAGGCCAAATAACAACAAACAGTCGCCTTAAAGCACTTAAAGAAAAGACAAAGCACACAAAATTTATATTGATCGTCTGAAATATTGAGTATTTTAGTTTAATGGTTCTTAGCTATTTAAATGCAACCATCTGAGAACTTTATAGAAGCTGTAAAAAAAAGCATTAAAAAAATATTTACAGTATATATATATATATATATATATATATATATATATATATATATATAATAAAACTCAGCTTTTTTTTTTTAAATGCTTTTATTGTAAGAGTACATCAGAAAAAGTCCAGTCTTGACTTAACCTACCACCACTGTCATTGTTCACACTCAGTCCAGACAGACGCAAGCACAAGCATGCACAAACACTTTCTCACGCACACCCATGTAGCATAAACCATATCTGCACTCACACAGTTGAGGTAGTGAAATACTTGTTATGATTTAGATGTTATTTAAGCATTAAATACATAATTATCTGATAACAGAAAGTTCCCCTCCTGGTGAACCACATATAAGTTAATAAGCATGTTTTTTTTTTTTCTTTTTCAAAAATCCCAGAGACCGTCTTGGTGAATCTTTTACTCAAAAACAACTCTGAGCTTTGGGCTCTGTGCCAGCTTTTAACAGCCTATAGTCTGGACCTTAGACGACAGGAATGTGTGAGTAAAAATAATGTGCAGTATGCTTTGGCAACTCTCAGGGGGTTTCCTGAATAATTTTGGACTCTAGACTGTAGAACACATTCAACACTATTAGCCAACCTTCCTTTTGTGTTACGATTTTAATCTGCATGGAAGATACCTGATGGAAGTGAACAATAGGAAGACCAAAACTGGAATTTAATCTCCCAATAACCTGCACCCAATAGTCGTTTTTTCAGACTAACTAAATTTATTGGAAATTATGAGAGTTTTCTGGTAGCTGATAAAGAACTGCAGACTCCTGCCACTATCTGGCTGACATTTTTACCTATATGGATGTGTCCATTCATCCATTTTCTTTCAGTTACAGTTGGGCTGGACCCTATCCCAGCTGTCATTCACCGATGGCCAATTAAGAGTCACCAATCAACCTAACATGAGTGTTATTGGACTGTGGAGAGAACCCACTCAGACGAACACAGAAAGGTCCGGTGGATTAGAACGTTGGACATACAGGCAGTAATGCGAAGGTGCTAACAACCACACGACTGTGCTGCCCACAGATTTGTGATAAGGTAATATCCTCCTGTATATCAACCTAGCCCAAATATTAGTGTATATTTTGTAAATGCACTCTATCTATAGTATATTTGACATAAAAGACAAAGGTTTTCCAAAATAACCCAAGTAAGCTGAGAGACATTAGTTGAGAGAACTAAAAAAAAAAAAAAAGATGACTTTGTTATTTTTTATGTTTAGAAACTTATTTGTCTACTATTGCTTTCTATTATGGGTGAATTGCTTATTAAGCCCACTAGTCAAATTGTTTCATTCACCTCTCTCACAGGATCAGCTTAATATGATTTATACATAAAAACGCTTTTTATTTGAACTATATTCAGTATATATCATCTTATTTTTACAGTGTGGCACTATAATTCCACTACTTTAGCCAGAAACAAGCCCTGCAACTAAATACATTTTCAAATTAAATAACACAGTTTCTAATATTTTATTAGAACAGTTAATCACAACATTTGTCTTGTCTTTAACTCCATGGTAAGCATCAGCCCAGAAACCCACTGAACTCATGGTGTCACAGCTTTGATACTCTAGCGTGAAAGTAAATAAAACACAAACTGATAACTGTAAATATAATGAAGACCACATAAGCAAGAATAAGCTTTATAAAGTCCGTCATTTGCTGTTATAAAACCACAGTTTTCCTCCCGCACTCACTCAGGATGCTACAAAATTAAAATGATGGATTTTGGCTTCACCCGTGACCGTGTAAAATCTGTTTTGTCTTGTCAGGCAACCAAACACAGCACAAATGCACAACTGTCCCGCTCAAACTGTCACCATTAGCAGAGCCACACAAGTAAATGGCTTTCTATAGTACATTCACCTGTTACTGTATATACGGCTGACTGGGGTTTGCTTCAGTTTTTGCTGTACTTCTGCAATCCTGAGCTTGTTATTTACCAAACAGAAAAAAAAAAAAACACATTCTAATTCACAACTCCCTGCCTTGATTTGTCTGCTTTTTGGCATCATCAACTCAACACATTTCCTCATCCCAGTCTGTACCTTTGACCTCCCGTATGTTTGAGCTTAAATTTGGAAATTGCAATCCAAGTCATCCAATAAAACAACAAGTGGTAATCTACGAGCTGAGAGATTACACATAAAGCAGAATACGTCAGACACAAGCACAATGAAGACCGCTACAATGAGTGAGACATTTGGACTGAGTCCTGTTTGCACCTGCAGTGACACCTCTGTTACAGTCAAGAGAGTGAAATACAACAGCAGGCAGAACTGCAGCTGTTTGAACAGCCCACACATTTTCATAAGAAACCTTATCATTCTGTTCTCTTTTATAGGTATACATGCTTTAAATTTAATTCTCCTAACCCTCTCTATAGCCTTTAATGCAAGTCGCAAAACATACAAATGTGGTCAAACTGGTCAACCTAAATTTTGGCCTATAAAACTCCATCTACTGTAAATACGTAGGTTTGTTGCTGTGCTATAGGATTATAATATGTGCCTACAACTCATACATATTCCAAAGTGCTGAATATGATGAGGCAAAACCATGTGGACATTCAGTTTTATTTCCTTTATAAGATATTGAATAATTATTCTGCAGAGCCTGTCAAGATATCAAATGTTCTTTTAGGCAGCCATGAGAGAAGAACCCCATACATACAGCAATTTAATGACACATGATGGTCATAGGTCAGTGGAGCAGTGACACACAGAGGCTTTCAAATGCTATGACCCATCTCTAAACTTTAAACATGTTTTGTTTTGTTTTTTTGTTTTTTTTCTAAAGAACTATGTTTTTAAACAATAAATAAATATGAAAAGTGAAAAGCAGCCACTTGGAAGGGTGGATAAGATGCATCACAATCTGTGATCACAATGTCACAGGTTAAATTCCAGCTGGGACACAGATTACAGACCTTCCACCTCTGTCTCTTCCTCACACTTTCCTGTCTGAGTCTTCAGTGTGTATTTAGTTTCAAAAAGAAAATAAGATAAAAACTAACAACAGGGATATACGACATGCTGTCACCAGGGAAAAAGCCTCTGTGGACTACTAGACTGCCAACACTTCCTGCCAAATAAATACTTTGCCAGCACAACTTAGGGGCTTGACTTCTTACTTATACCTCAACTGGTAACATAATCTCTCCCTCAGATGGTGGCACAGCCATTAAAGCAAAGGCAGCCCTGAAGGTGTCCAAGAACAGATTACCAGCTAGGTGATGACGGCAAATTTGGCAAAAACAACTATGGGTAACAAGTACTGTAGACATTATGCAGTCATACTTTAAAAGTAAACGCAAAAAAAAAAAAACACAAAAATGCCAGTCAGATTTTATCAGTTATTATTAGACAATAAGAATGGTTTCCATCGATTTAATGCTTCCCTGAACAGCAAATGAGCTTCATCAAGTTATGAAAGCAAATTTTTAATACTAAATCTTAAAAAGCAAGCTTGAAAATGTAACATGAAATACTAGCAATGGAACTGAAACAGTCCAGCAGGAGCAAAAAATATATATTCGTACTGCTTTCAGTTTTATGATGCAGAAATATATTTTGTACGTGTGGGTTAAAACGAATGAGAGTCGTGCTCATAATCTGACTCACATTAGAAACGTGCTGGTGACACTGAACACAGCATCTTTGAGACGTTGCAGATATTTTCCAGGGAGGCTGAAAAAAAAAACAAAAAAACAAGTGCCTCATTATTTATTTGATTACTGATTATTAGGGTAAAGGCTATCCACGCTGGATATCCTTCACAGCTGTGAGAGGACTGGCTAAACCCAACTTCCCTTGGAGCTGAAAACTAAAACAGCGAGATTCAACTTCAAAATTGGCGGGGTTATAATCTGTGGGTGGTTGATATTTGTGTTAATTATTTGTGGATTTTCTCAAAAATGAGCAGCTTAATGCCCTCGAGGGAACAGTGGGAGCTGACCTGTTGAGTAATGCCACACATTATGATTATGAAAAGTTGCAACCCCACATTCTTCATTCAGTGTTACAAAACACCTGTCGAGGAGATTAAGAGCATTTCTATTCCTTGTTTTTCTCCCTTTGAAGAGAAGCTTTGATTTGGCTTCCATCACGCCTTTCGTGAAAATATGAAGCCATTATCAGTAATTACTTCCATATTCATTAATCCATGAAGTGAAAGTTTGTCACAACTCTGGCTGTTTCAAAAGTACAAATCCACATAAAAAGGATTAATAACAGAGATGAGGATGAACCCCTGATATCAGAGGTCCCAAAAGGAAATTAAAGTACTCCCACCCAACGCTTACATAAAAATACAAACCAAAAATAAATAAATAAATAAAATACGCCTCCCATCTCCCAAATCCGTCCTTGTGTTGCTGAACATTTACACACATGCACCAAGCCTACGTAAAGCTCTCACACACTGGCTGGATACGAATTTACAGCTGAGAATTGATTACTGTAAATCGCATATGTTGAACCTGCTGGTGAGGATTCCAGGCAGTAGCAGTCTTACCTTGATATCGTTAGCAGGACGGCGCGCGTTGCCCGTGGGGCATCTGGTCATCTGGACCCCCAAGACGTCGCCTACCAACGCCGACTAAACCCAATCACACAAATCACACATGCCTGGGCTTACAGCAGGCCGTTTTCTGCTCCGCCTGGCTTGAGACACAAACACTCGAGCATGCAAGTGCCAGCTCACACCCAAACACACACGCTGAGCTTTAGAAAAGGATCCTCGACCCTAATCCAGAACTCCTTGGTGCATATTTATAAGGGTCAAAGAGGAATGAGAGGGGAGCACGTATACATTAATTAAGCTGCAAATGTTAAAAAAACAAACCCAGCACGATGAAACATCAACATTATGAAGTGAGCGTGTGTGAGAGAGATTTTTGGTATGTCCCAGGCTGTCTGTGCCCTGGTCTAACTAACCCATTTACAGCCACCTGCAACCTATCCTGCCAAGTGGACCAGTGCCAGGTACAGTAGTATAGTCAGTCTACTTGGCCTTTATTGTGTGTGAGAGACGTGAAATGAAAGAGATAAAAGGAGGCATCCTGAGCGGAGACAGAAAACACAGTCACAGACATGCTGATATTAAATTATAATCACCGTGTCCTCGTTCCTTCTGTCTCACCAACTCTCACACACAAACTCTCCTCCTTGTTGAAGGCCGGTGTTGAACGTCATTCCAATCAGCATCAGCTGATGTACTAGGTTAATCCTCACTGTGCACAAACCACACACAGGCATGCAAACACACACAAATACACACACACTACTAAACGAATGCAGTAATGAGAGCGGTTGTGTGATGGCCGTTCCTGTATGGTTCAGCGATGGGCTAATTCTTCCTGTCAGACACAAACGGCTGCATGCGGAAACTATCATAAGACTAATTTTGATGTCAGGACTTTTATGCCTGGGTGCACAGGTTCAGAAGTTCACGGTCATGCTTTGTAACACACCTGAGAACAAGAAAACCTTCTAGAGAGGCAACAGGTCGCAAAAGGGGAAAGCACTCAGATAATATTAACCTCTGCCAAGCCAAAATAGCTTTATTTCCAAAATAAACTAATATTTATTGTCCTGACATGAACTACAGCACTCAGGCTAAAAGCAGCTTCTCTGGTTTAACTGATGCAGTTCATTTAATGGTAATTTATGTAGCTTAACTACTCCGAGTCCTCATATTGTACTACAAGCCTCATTCACTCAATCACACACACACATTCATATAAGCACTTTCTTCTATACTTAAGCTTTTATCTAACATTCACGCGCACTCCGGTGAGTGCATCTTGCCCAAGGATATTTCGAGATGCAGACTGGAGTATCCGGTGTTGTGCCAAAAAAATGATTTCCTATGATTTTGTGTATTTTCTATGAGTAATCCCTTTGATCATATTGGTAAATAAACTGTAGTCAACATGATTTATGAATGGGTTATATATAAAATAAAGAAATTACCTACTTTGTAAGTAAATATATGAAGCCGCATTATTGAAAAAAGAAAGACATTTTTAATGTCAACAACACTTTTTACTCAGACTAATAAAGGATATATAAAAGTAACTTGCCAGAAACTGATTGCATCTTCTACCTCATTACAGGAATTCTATTTCTGGCTTGAAATGTCTTTATGAGAGATTTGTTTGACATGTGTTTCACAGATTATAGGCCAGCAAGTAATTTATGACAGTTTAAACATGGGCAGCTGTTTTCTTTTGTTTGTTTGTTTTTGGCAAATCCTGTTGTGCCAAAAGTGATGTGTGATGTTTCTATGTGTTTTTTATGTGTAACATTTATGATTATTAAATAGACTGCAGTCAACAGGATTTATGAAGGGCTGATAGTATGGAGAGCCGTTTCATTCAAAATTAAATAAATAAATACTGCTATTGATAAATTATTAATAAATATTCCATGAAATAAATATCCCCATGAAATAAAACAAAATATTTTTAAAAGAATTTTTTTACTTATTTTATTATAATTTATTTCAAGATTTATTTATTTACTTCACGATTTATTTATTTATTAATCTCATAATGGGGTTTTATTTTATGATAGCACCAGTGTCCAAACTTTTGACTGGTAATGTACATATAAAATAATGACCTCTTCTGCAAGTATCTTTATTACTGCGTTATTGCACCAACATTATAATCAATCCAGTCCTTTTTGGCCACTTCAAACATCTTTACTCAACTGTGGTCTTATATTTTTTTGCAATTTCTGCCGCCCACTTGGCAGGATCGCTCCAAAAAAAACATTTTTAGTGTCAATGACAGCTTTCCTGATAAATAAGGAATATATAAAAGTCACTTCTGCCTTGTGAGCGGAATGCTGTTCTCAAAATAAAGTCCTTTGCAACAGTTTAAACGAAGCCAATCTTGTTTTTCTTGACCGAAAACCACTTTTTGGTACAACTCCGGGGAATCGATCCACCGACCTACCTGAGCTCCAGCGCAATTAAACACTGTGCCCACTGAGACACGCAGGTGTGTTACACTCTGCAACGCTGACTTTAGAGACTTCCACAGTGCGTTTCCTGCCATTAAAATCCCCATCCAGCTCTGCCAGTGTCACACTTTCAATGTAATCCATGAAAGGAGGAAACAACTGATTACACACCAAGTTCAAAAGTTGAAAGCAGTACCGGAGTTTACAAATGAACCCTCTTGAGACACCCATAAAATATTCAGCAGCGTTTTCATTTGACAGAACAATAATAAACACCAGTGCTTTAGCGTGGCTAGTTTTGGACTTCAGCAACAGCTAGCCAATTAGCACATGCATGCAAATATAAGCTTTAAGCTAATAAAAAAAGAAAAGAAAAGAAGAAAAAAAGCACCCTTTAGATAATTGCCCACTATTATAGACACAAAGTGTTAAGTGAAAATTGCACAAACCGTTCATTTGTCTTCACAAAATGGTTGTTGAGTGTTGAAATCCTTTACTATCTATATCTCTCATCAAAGTGACAGCACTCTTTACCTGCAGTTACCTGTTGAACCTTGAAGCCTCCTGACTCCTGATAGGCTGTTTGATGTCCCGAAGCTCAGATTAACCAATGAAAATTTCTCATTGCTGCATTAAAAAAATAAATAAATAAAAAAAATCTGGTACCAGGGATTCACACTTACCACTTCTCTGCATGCAGACACCTCTGTAATAAAAGGACACAGGCTGCTGAATGTATAAAAAGTTTGGAGTAATGATATTAGAAATAATGATTTTTAATACCAGTTCTGTCGTTCCAACTTTATTTTTTGTAAAATAGATGGATCGCTCCAATAACAATTACGCACCCTCATGAACATATTGTGAAACCAGGAAACCTTCCAGCTAAGATTTCCACACCTCTCTAAATCAAACCCAGATAAAAGGCGATTCCTCTGAGGGATGATTTCTAGGGAAAAAAATGCTGAGCATGTTATTAATACAGTCAGCAGTTAAATTCCATATCATCTATCAAGAGAGACTGTAGTGTACATATTTCCAAACTACTCCACTGTTGCTATAATTCACATCTGACTTAATCGAGGGGGGTGCAAGTCGACCTGCAGCCATCTGGCAGATATGAATGAGATAGACGGAAGAAAACTGAGTGGTAAGTAGAAGTGAAGCAGTTAAAAAGGAAATATAATCTGCAGATTAGGACCAGAAAACTGGAGTGCCAAAAACAGGACATGACAGAGACACAGGCAGAGGAGGGAATAAAATGATTAGAGGTGAAAATGAATTAAAGAAACGTAGACTGATTGGTAGGAGGATGCAGGGGTAACAGTCTACGCTTAACCTTTGCGTGGACATTTCAAGGATTGTTATTCATTTGCTGATTTGTCTCCAGCATGCAGTGCAATGTGACAGGGGAAGAATGCAGATATGGCAACAGCTGTAGTTATTAAAACTGCAGCAAAAATAAGGCTTTATCAGCAAACCGGACATCCATCACAATAACTACACTCATGTACCAGTTACACCAACTTCAGCCAGTCTGTGATCGTCATCCCAGGAGTTTTTCAAAACAGCTTATCAGTGATCTGGATTAGGAAATCCTACATTGTGCAATCTAAGAGCAGGTGAAGTGTATTACTTATCTGCTGTTTTTTTTTCTTCTGGAAGAAATCACCCTGATCCATAAAGCAAACTTTTCAAAATCACCACATCCTGATTAACAGTCCCCCCAGTGTACGAGAACAGCGGGTAAAATGGGTCTCTGAGCAACCAGCAGCGTGGATGGATGTTTTGTTTGTTTTTGGTGTTAGCAGCCACACTGCTGAGGATGATGAGTAGTAACTCATCTGACATACCACCTGCTGGGAGGTCAAAGGTCCTCCTCAACTTGAAAGGTGTGTTTTAAATCAGGGAGAGCAGCGATAGCTGTAGCTCAGGAGGTAGACCAGGTCACCCACTGATCAGAAAGTTGGCGGTTCGATTCCTGGCTACCCCAGGCTGCATGCGACGCAACCGGTGGCGTGTAAATGTTAGATAATAAAAGCACTTAGCTTAGTTAACCATGGAAGTGAATGTGAACATGTTGCATGAGTGCTCAGAAGAGTAGAAAAGCGCTATATAAGAACTAGTCCAATTACCGTTATACTGAGGAAAAATGACAAAAACCTGCACAGGAAATATGGATCTTTTTTTAACCTGAATCTTTGATCTAGAAATCCTATGTGGAAATTAGTGTTTCACATGTACCCAGTCAGGATGGATTCAGATGGAAGATGAAAAAACCATTAATGCACATTTACAGCCACAGCTGGGTCCATATTTACTGGGACACAGACAGTTTTTTCATTTTAGCTGTTTCTTTAGATCCACAACATGTGGTAAAAGGAGTTCTTAACTGAACACCCTCAGGCTGTAAAAAGGAAAACAAGATCGCAGGAACATTAGGAGTGGTCAGATCAACATGTTGGTACATTCTGAGAAGAAAACTGAACTGGTGAATTGGCCATAAAAGGGCAGACTTCACGAGAGCAGGTAGAGATGGGGCACCACAAGCTGCAAATCATCTATGAGCTTCAAGAAGAAAAAGGCCAAAAAAGACTGCAAAAACAAGCAACCCCCCCCAAAAAAAACAAAACATAAAAAAGCAAACCAAACCCTAAAAGTTGTGGAACACCACTGTTTTAAAACATGGAACTAAGACTGACGAGTACCAGTTTGCTCAAGACAGAAGTGAAAGCAGAAAGACTCACAACCAGCCTGCAGACAGCTGCAGCAAAGCAGGTCACCGCGTCATTTGTGACGTCCGTGGGCTTCTGCCTGGACTTTTTGTGATCGCATCATACCGTGCCCCTTAAAATAGTGAAGATTGCATCAAGATGGCTCTAATTCTTAAAGGATTAATGCAATATTTTTGTTCAGTCTCTTGAACTTCAATTACATAATTTTCATTTCAAATCTGTTTCACACTGCAGCGAATTATAAAAACTGTGCCACTGCCCAAAGATTTCTGGACCTCTGTTTGCTATTCAGGCATCGGTTTATACTGTGTAGATTATAGGGAGGGGAAGTTTTGATAAGACTGCGTTACCAGTGTGTTTGAGTGCAACTCTATGAACTGCTGTTTTATCCTGGTGAAAGACATCTGCACATGAGTGGAATACATAAACCTCAATTAAAACATTCAAACAAGACTCTTAACTGCCTTGCACAATATTTGCCAGTATCTAATCCAGGTCCAGAGTAGAGATTGCAGATATGCACTGAACTGCTTTCTTGCACAGTGTGTATGTAACAGAAGAAACCTGCAACAGGCTGAGAAAATAGACAAGACAAAAACAGTCTGGTAAAAAAGAAAACAAAATCTTTATTATTTTTCTAGAAGTACAGGCTGTTTTGGAAGGAGGTGTCAGGGAAATATTGGAGAGGTAAAAGCAGCTGAGGAATAGGGCGGCGTCAAATTGACCAGAGGGTGGGGCTAAAACCTGGATTTCTCTAGCTATGCCAGGGATCCCATCGGGTCCCAGGCAGGAAGTACGATGGGCTCCTTTTGCATCACTTCCAGGACCTCGTCGGAGAGGAACCTCTTGTCTACCACCACCTCGTACACATACTCAGAGAACCAATCATCTGTCATTATCAGGTAGCCTACACAGAGAGAGAGACAGGACAACAGTTCAGCTGCTTGGTTTTCCCATGTGATGGCAGTACGCAGCAGAAGACTGGGTTTCAATAAAACAACAAAACAAAGAAACATCTCAGTTAAATTCAAGTCAGGCATTAGATAGATCTGATGGTTCTAGTGTTCCAGTTTAACTAGCGATATATAGATTACTATTTAAAACAGCAAAAATCAGACAATGAGAGTTCACAGTCAAACTTCTGGATGAGATCATATATGGTACCAAATAAAGAAATTCACTAGAAGATTGCAAATATTTGCAGTCTACAAGGTAGAAACAGTCAGGTGGCTGAAAACAGAAAGACAAACATCAAAAGACGGCTCAGGACTCTCCTTACTCACTGGCATGAATCCTGTCCAGGTTTTTAATACAGATGCAATGAAGGTATGTGATGCATAGTTTATGGTCAGTTATTAAGATGCTATGCAATTCTGCATACTCAGCTCCCTTTGAAATCTAGATTGTATTTTTGTATCCATATGTATGTAAAAAACCAACAAACAAAACAAACATGTACCACTGTATCACTGTTGTCTTATCTATTTGATGATGATCGTAACTGGTACTGATGGGATCCTTTCCCCTGCAGGATATTATTTCACAGTTAACATTGGTGTTGCCCACTAAAGAATCTTAGTTCTGAGCACAGTCCTCTGCAGAAAGTTCAGTATGTCTGCTAAAATAGAATTTGAAGAAACGGTGGAAAGAAGGATGTTTCAGTGAAGGAATATCACAAAAAGGCTGGGCTAACTTGTCTGTGTACGAGCGTTCCTTCAACTTTTGCATTTAACACCGAAGGCTCTGGCTGAAAACGTCGGAAAACTAAGTACAATGGCACGTTCATCCGGCCACAGTTTCACCGACTCCTAACATCTGTCAGTAGCAGCAGCGGCTACACCCAGAGCAAGCTGGATAAGAAGCCTACTCGCTCGTTGAAATGTAGAACTTCTATGATAATGGAAACTGTTGACTAGAACTCAGGAAATGAGGCCAGTTAGCATCATTACTCAAAAGCTCTTGTGCGAGATCACCAGCGGATAGGTTTCTATTTTTGAAATTTGGACAAGCATGGGGAGGTGCCAGCTGTTTTAGTATAAAATAACTGCTACAATGCTGCAAAGGGTCCACTTATTTATTTCCAAATAATTCTTGCAGGTAGACTGCACTACACACACACACATTTATTAATCTAGCGATAATGCAATTTTGAATGTGAACATGAACAATTACGCTTCGTTCACTGAAAGGGGAGCAGTAGAGAGGAAGAACAATTCAACAGAGTGGTCAAACATACTTTGTTGATGTATGCATGTTTCAAATCCTGCTAAGTGCTCTTTAGTATTAAACTATTGTTCAACAGACAAAAGGGTGGCAGACAAGAAGGACCCCCACCCCTTATAGTTCACATTGTCCCACCCTTAAGTGCGGCATGCATTCAACACTTTATCAGCTCTGCACGCCCACCCTGATAAAACTAAACAATGTCCGTTTCCCTGTCCCCATGTGAATGTGTGTAGTTGTATAAGGTCAACATGACTGAATTCAAATTCTTATGAGTGTACCTTGAGGTTCCACTGATGGAAAGGGTGTTGGGATAACCTGATCATTTTTTGGATGAGAACCGAGCCCCATACTGAAATGATTCATTAAAATCAAAGATGTCTGTGTGCGTCTTTCACATAAATAAAAGTGGCTAGAAGCTTTGTGAAATCAGAGGAGCTCAGACCTTGCACTGAACTGGCCCATATGGGAAGCTGGATTAGAACTGGAAACACGGAATTCAAGTTAATTTACTTTTCTTTCCCCCTTCCTCATGCCACCTTTTGCTCCAACTCTTCTTTTTCCCTCCTTCTCGTGTGTTCGGAATTGAGCAAACAAGAGCGTCCCTCCAACTGTCAAGTTGACTTATCAAAGACGTCAGGGTAACCGCAAGAACGTGCGCAGTTCAAAACAATGTATCGGAATGGCGTGTGTGCTGTGTATCCGTGTTCTTCCAAGTACGCAAATCTCACATGGCATATTGCCTGGTTCTCACTGCGCTAACCATGTGTGTATTGATGTGAGCTTCCTGGAACCCGCGTGTTGGGTGGCATAGTGTGTGTGTGAATGTTGGGTGTTATTTGTTTTTTGGGATAGGCTGAGTGTCCTGTCTCACACCAGATGGGTGTAGTGTAAGCGAGCCACCTTCAGCTTCAACTTGAGCTTCAGCTATTGCCAACATAGGACAATAGCTGGCCAAGAAGAACTGTGATTTTCATACATTTTGTTGTCAAAAAAGGGGAAGTGACAATAATTTAGATATATATCTCCCATCTTCCAAATTCAAATAACTGAATTAAATGGCTAAATGAACACTATATACACTGTGTGCTTACTTGCATAATGAGTGGATTTTTACAGGAAAGCGGCTCAAAAACACAGCAAATTGTACACTTATCAGAAATGACAATTGCAGCATTTTGTTACACTGGCTGCAACTACACTGTCAAAATCCCAACACCCCTGGCTCCCAAAGTCAAGAGTGCTGTAGCCCATTTAAGAACCTGTGAAATTTTTCTGGCTAGAAGCCTTTCTTCACTCTCATCAAAATACAAGTGATGCATTTTCTTGAAAATTTGATTAAAAAAAAAAACAACAAAAAACACAGGCAAGTTTAGCAAGGTTGAAGTCTCGCTTTGACTAATCAGGAATTACACTATATTGCCAAAAGTATTTTCTCTTCTGCCTTTACATGCATATGAACTTGACATCTCATTCTTGATCCATGGGGTTTAATATGTTGACGGCCCACCCTTTGCAGCTATAACAGCTTCAAGTTTTTTGGGAAGGCTTTCCACAACGTTTAGGAGTGTGTTTATGGGAATTTCTGACCATTCTTCCAGAAGCACATCAGGTCAGACACTGATGTTGAATGTGAAGGTCCCAAAGGTGTTCTGTCAGGTTGAGGTCAGGACTCTGTGCAGGCCAGTCAAGTTCTTCCACACCAAACTTGCTCATCCATGTCTTTATGCACTTTGCTTTGTGCACTGGTGTGCCTTAAACCACTGTATACAATGCTTTGCAGTGCGCTTGGTGATGTAAGGCTTCAATGCAGCTGCTCAGCCATATAAACTCATTCCATAAGCTGTATGCACACTTTTCTTGAGCTAATCTGAAGGCCACATGAAGTTTGGAGGTCTGTAGTGACTGACTCTGTAGAAAGTCGGTGACCTCCGTTTACTATTCGCCTCAGCAAACACTGACCCTGCTCTGTGATTTTATGTGGCCTACTACTTTGTGGCTTAGTTCCTGTCGTTCCCAATCACTTCCACTTTGCCATTATACCAACTAACAGCTGACTGTGGAAAATTTTGTAGCGAGGATATTTCACAGCTGCACTTGTTGCAATGGTGGCATCCTCTCACAGTACCACGCTGGAATTCACTGAGCTCCTGAGAGCTACACATTCTTTCACAAATGTTTGTAGAAGCAGTCTGAACGCCTAGGTGCTTGGTTTTATACACCTGTAGCCATGGAAGTGACTGGAACACCTTAATTCAATGATTTGGATGGCTGAGTGAATACTTTTGGCAATATAGTGTATAGAGTACAGTAGAGGTTATTTGAGCTTCACTGATTTTTCAGGTATTTGGTCATAAATTACAGAACAAGTGGAAGAGAATGATGGATATACACATGTGGCCAAACAGTCTTAAATGGTGTAAGAGTATGAGTTGTAGAATGAGCAGAGCCATGGCAACATCTGTTTGAAGAATTAAAGAAAGGGAAACAGAAAGTTACACCTCTCATGAGAGATCCTTTTATGGTTAGGAGGAATATTAAAAAGATCTTAAGGGAGACATTAAATCTTTGGAAAACTTACAAGCACTCATTTTTATTCTCTGCTCATTCTTCCAATCACTATTCATCTATTTCTTCAATTCTTTGTCATTTTTCCAAAACCGTCTCCACATGCAGGTAGGCACAAGTAGTCAGAAATGTTCACATCTCCTTTCTAACTACTCATGCCTTCTTTTCTCCCACTCAGCTTTTGTCAAACAAACAAAGCCCACAGATTCCCCAGTGAACTCCACTTCTCAAACATTTGTTCTGAAAAAGAAAAAAAAAAAGAAAAGAAAAAAACTTTATTAATTTGGCTGCAGAGGGGCTGGGGGCCCTGGCCTTCCCCCATCTGCTGGTGTTTATGGAATAAGATATGCATGAAATACATTTCATTTGACTGAGGGGTTTTCACATGTTTTCCCAACAGTCACCAAGGTTTGTGGGTTCAAGAAAATATTGAGGGCATGTGTGTGTCTCGCTGTGTGTACATCTTGCACTGCATGTGTGTCACAGGACAATCCACGACTGACCTTAAATACTCTCCTAAAATCTGCAGTGGAATCTCAAGCTCAGAAACTGGGAGGTAAAGTGGAGAAGGTCAGAGGAAGATGAGAAACAATGAAGAAGGAGGAAAAAAAAAAGTAGTGGGCATAGCAACAGTCATCTGGGGCAGTGGTGTGGAGTACCTGCTGTGTTGGGAGGGCTGTTGCATAAAGGAAGCCAAAACTACTTACTTAATGACAGACATCCTACAGTTTTCCCTGATGCTTCAAATGCTTTATTGGTAGTTTGACCAAGACTGACTTAGGTTATAAAAATGAATTTTAATTTGTGGTTTGAAAATAAAACAAAAAACAAGTGACCACTAAAAAATAAAATGTGGTTCAAAAGTTCACATTCTTCATTCGCTTCTAGTGTGTTAGAGAATAAAAGCTCTGTGTGTCTGCAGTATACGTCAACAGCTCAGGACCAAAATACACTTCAGACTATATTTTACTGCATTTCATTTTTGAAGCATTTCAGCTCCTCGGGTTCTGTTATTTATGTTTCTAGTCTTAACTTATCTTTTAGGTTTCTAATAACTTAACATGCATTTTAATGAACTTTATAATCACTTGTGTACAGTGCTGGAGTGGCGATTAAGAGCATTTCCAGTGGGCTGCCTAACTGCCGGGCCTGTGTTTCAATCATACTCATGAGATAACTTAACATAATCATGTCTTTAAAAACAGGCAACATGTTCCTCCATCCACAGCTGTGAACCCAGGTCAGCTGGTCTTAATGGATTGAGTGGATGTTACTCCTTCAGGGAAATCCCCCCCCCTTTTATCAAGTACTGTGTGGTTTGGCTGACACAGTTCAGCTTTAGTAACTTCACTGTGGATATGACTTGTGTCTTTATGTCCTTTTCAAAAAGACCGGTCTAGTAGTTGTAAATGAATGTGATGTTCCTGGTCAAAATGTGCCCAGGAACAATGCAAGGTGTAGTTCAATATTCCCCAAAGGTAGTTTAAATTCCAAAAAGCAGGATTTACTTGTAAAGTAAAAGTAAATCAAAATAAGACTAATGATATTGAGTTATACGTGGCACTGTATATCAAAATGCATTAACGTTAACTTATTAATTATTAGATTAGCTTTAAATGAAATCTGACCATCTTAATCTGCTACAGCCTTCTGATTTTTAAATGGCATTCAGTGCAGATGAGTCAGATGCAGAAAGAAAGCAAAAAGGGACACACAGACACCAGTGAGTGCTTGTCACTGTTGTGTCATAATGTTAAAATCTAAACCGGTCTAGAGTTTCAGCCAAACTTGGATTCTCATCCATGCAGTACCTAAAATGGCCAGTTGAGCCTGGCTCCAAAAGGTGAGTCACTTTCCACAGAGACACCTGGTAAAATGCCCACCTTTACAGCAGTAAATAAAAGTAAAAAAAAAACAAAACAAACAAACAAAAAAAAAACATTAAAACTTTATTTTAATTATTTTAATTTAATTTATTTTGATTTTATTTAGTTATTAAAGTCAGTGGCCAAACTAAGAAACAGGCGGCCGTAGCTGGCAGGTGTCTCGAGTGATTGAAATGGACCTCTCGACCACGTTTCTGGTGTTGGCGTCTTTTTGGAGCATTTTTACTGGAATTATCTGACGGACAGCTCGGCCTGCTGGGTGTTTAGTTGTACTGAGCAGCCTGTCCAAGAAGTTTGTGCTACAGTTTTGGTGAATCAGATTCTATAGTTTTATTTGTATGTTACTTCATATTAATTAGTAGATGATGAGAAATACTTTGTCATATTTGGGAAATTCTTTTGTTAACTATCGCTGCCTGTGAGAAGACCACATACAGTCAAAAGGAAGCTTGCTAGCATTAGCTGGCTAAATATCCAGTGCTGAAAAACGGACTTGAGTCCAAAATGGGACATAATAAAAAACACCAAAGGGGCAGCCAAGGGTAAAAAACAAAACTGTGAAAAAGGACAACCAATTCCAATTGATAAAGCAGCAACACCGCAGAATTGCTCTTACCCTGTGTTTAATTTAAAGAATACAAACAGAAAGTTTATGGTTTAATCACACCACCAGAGGGCTGAGAGCTGACAGTCAGTGTCACATTAAAGAAACCAGGCTTCTACTGTGCCGAAAGAGCCGTTTGTGTTACCTTTGTTGCCACGGTCATCGCCCCAGGAGTTTTCCACCCGCCACTTTTCATAGCCTTCTTTTCCATCCTGAGAAAGCGAGTGAACAAGAGCCAGACGATGGGAGATAACAGTGAGACAAGAGGAAAGAAAGTGTCCTGACAGCTGGGGTTACTTACAACGGGGGAAACTGACAGCGCTACAAAAAACTGCAGCGAATTAAAGCAGTATAAACACACAGCAACGACTTTCATACAATAAACTCTGGGAAATTCTGAGTGTGTGTATCCTTGTTGGACAGTTTGTATAAGTACTGCATGCATACATGAGTGTACCAAACACTCACATACCTGTACTGCATGTTTGTGTGAGTGTACCTTGTCTGTGACAGCAGTGAGGATCATAGCATGGGTCATGAGAGAGTCGCCGTATATCAGTCTCTCTGCCTTTGAAAGGTTCTTCACTGAAATCCCAAAAACAAGCTCATGGTTGAACCTGTATAAAATGCACAAGAAAAAATTCTCATCTGGTAACTCTGCTTCACCTGTACACTTATGACAAAAGACTGTTTAATAAAATTCACTGGTAATTTATCATATTCCACCAATTCTACAATCTCTTTTTCACACGAACAGGGGTAGAGATGTTATGACCATAAAAAGCCCAAAAAACACCGCCTTCATAAGCTAGGATTTTGCTTGTGCTAAAAAAGCAAGCCCGGTGTTTCATTTCCACCTTGAGCATGTCTGCAAAAATGAGGCTACATTAAGCCTCAGCCTCATTCTGATTTTAATGTACTGTTACAAGAAGGGATCTGTCTGAATGATGAGCTTCAGCACAAATGAAACCAGACATTCGGCACCATGCTGTTTTGGTTCAGTGGGCAAATAACAGCCTGGCGCCAGCAACGCAGACACAGATGCTGCTGCTGCTGCACCTGAAGGGCAAAGACAGCCACTTTTCCTGTGTGGGGAGACAGACACCTCAAAGAAGGCACATGTCATCTGGTCCGAGTTAAGTAAAGATGTGGCACAGGAGGAAAAAGGAAAAAAAAAATGTCCAAAAGGTTTTTAAGTCATCTTAAAAATAGTAAAATGCCCATAAGTGCATCAAAACAGGTTTTGTATGCTGTAATCCTGTTCCTCCAGTCCCTTCAGTGTAGAGAGAAAAATCCAGTTTGTATTCTAAAGTTTTTTAAGATGGATAGTGGTTGGAGACTTCTTTTAATTTCCACTTTAACAATAAAGTAATTTCAGTCACCTAACTGCACTCTGGATATCACTGAGTTATACTCACACATTCATGTCATTAATGCCCAGCTTGCTGTGGAAATGTTTCCCAACATCACAACCAAACCACACGGCCTAAGAGGGGTGGAAAGAGAAGAACTAAATAGTCACGATTGCGTGCACATCTGTGTCTACAGTTGTGCCCACTTGTGCTCACTTACCTCTCCATCCTTGATGGACTCAGCTGCAGCTTTTTTAAGTAGTTGGATGGGCTGGTTGTTGTACAGAGTGCTGCGACCTTCAACCATGTTACCCAGGAACTCCACACTGTACAGTTTTCCATAAGGATTCTGGGGTCGAGGGTCATTTACAAGGCAGACCTGAGAATAGGGAGTAAATCATAAAAAGATCAGAATCACTACAGCTACACAAAGACAACAAAAACCTCAATTGTAGGCTCCATCTGTGGTGTCCAAGGGGTCACATACTTTGTCCTGAATGTTGTATAGGGGTTTCACGTGATCCCTGTAGAACTGCTGAGGAGTGAGAGGTCCCATGCGATGGAAGTTCTTATCTTTGTCCCTGTACTCCCAACAGATGGTCTCAGGAGGGCTACCTAGACAAACACTGGCCACTCGGAAAACCTGCAAAGCACGTAGACAGTTAAGATAAGAAGTTTAGCTTTGTTTTGGTTTAAAAGCCAAATTTACAAGTCTATTTAGCATTTACAGGCAGCTGAAAACGAACAAGACAAGTGAAAAAGTGATGTATTTACTCCACATTTTAATAAGAGATTTCAAAATGCATGAGACTAAGACGCCTACTATTTCACCTCAATTTCTTGAGAAGGGAACCACCAGTTTTACTCAAGTCTGTATTTTTATATTCTTAATTTGTGAACATCTGTGGTCCATCCCTGCATATACTCAATGAGTATCAAGACCTCTCCCAATTATCCCAATAATTTACCTTAACTATACTTCATTTTCTTTCATTTGCATCACCTTTTGCCCTTCCACATGTGTATCTTCATGTGTAAGTTCAGACTGAGTTCTTGTGGGCTAAATCAGGTTGTTTGGACTGGGCCGTCTGTCAATCTGGCCCTCCTAACCCCTGATATAACTATCTCTGGAATTTCCCCCTTAAGCTTTTTCAATTCTCCCATCCACTGTTCTTTTCCCGAGACCGAGTACATGCTTTTCCTATCAAATATGATTAAGAAGAGACTGAGAAATTACCCATTGTATTGAGACCATTATTTGTGGTAGATAAAGAGAGGGCTACTAGACAGTGATACATTGGTCTGGCAATGTATTACTGTTGTGTGTGTGTTAAAGCTAGGCCTGGAGAAATGTAGCTACCATTGCAGCATTTTCCTGGTCCTTAACACATTAAATATGCCATTATATAAAGATGTCCTTATTCCTTATTTCTTTGTTAAGTGCAGTGTAGATACTCTTACTCCAGTAAGGCTCTCTCACACATACACACACACACACACACAAAAAAGCATGAATTCAGGCCTGTCTTACACAAACAAACCAATCCCTTCTTTGTTACAGAAATGCGTAAAAGTCACAAAAATACAGACACACACAAAAATACACACTTGCACTGAGTCAATAAAAAGCATCTGCTCAAACTCCCCCCTCCCCACAAATCCAAACTACTTTGTTCCCAATTCAGCAACTTTATTTAGACTACTCTGTGGGCAAGAGGACACACCACGTGTCCATCCACTTGTTAGGTCTTCTAAAATCACCCGCTGACCTTCACTCTTTTCACTCAATTCCTCCATTTAGTCTCTCCTGGTAAATTGAAACATTTTCACTTGTTTTACAATTTTTTTCTTTTTGATGCTCTGACACATTCAGCAAGCGTTGCCCTCAATGCCCGGTCAGCCTTGTGCCCACTCATCGCACCTGGCAAGGCAAATAAAGTAGTTTTGAGGGCAAGCCTGAGCTGACAGAGAGGGGATCAATATTGAAACACCTGTTGCTTTAGTGACAGACTTCCATGATGGAGAAAGAGCGGCTGGAGAAAAAAAAAAATTAAAAAGTGAGAGGGATGCAGAGGGGTGGAAAGAAGAGGCAGCTAACAAAACAGTAACAAACATATTGGGATTTCTTTCTTATCTCAATGTAATGTGTCTGATTCGATAATGCAAGTTTGAATTTAATTTGCGTGACTCCCAAGTTGCATTTTCTAATTTGGCTCTCAAAAACCACTTTAATGAGTTAAATTGTCTAAAGACTTGTGATTTCTATTTTGAGACAGTTTACAATGATTTGAGCCAAAGCCCTCAATTTTTTTCCTATAACCAACATGCGTTATTCATAAAAATCTGCAGGGCTCAACTTCATGTTTAGATTCTAACTTCAACAGCCATGTCATTCATATCTTAATATTCTAAACATCTGAACTGTTAACAGGTTTCAGGAACCAGCTGTTGTAAGTGATTATGATGGAGTTTGTCAACATGCGGCTTTCTTTTCAACTCATCAGTCTCTAGCGGAAGACCCACCTCAGGTCTGTCTCCATTCTGTGACATAGTGAGTTTGCATGTCTTGGTACAAACAATGAGCTGAATGCACGCTATTGGGGCTAACCCTGGCTAACGTTCGATAGCATCTGCGCTCCAGTGTTGAAGACGCTGGCTCGAGTCGAGATGCCAAGTAAAATGTAAACAAAAACGGAAAGTAGTGATTTAAAAGCCATTTTAGCAATTAATATCATCGATATTTAACAATAATGCACTAAAGTTGGTACATTAAGCTTCCCTTAGCAGTTGTAAAAAAAAAAAAAATACAAAGTGCACAGCAGATAAATTTAACTGTAGAAACTTCCATCTTATCCATTCATTTACTTCCACTTATCCTTACTGCAAAAACTTGCTTGCTCCACTTTTTTTTTTTTTTTTTTTAAGATACTACAGCAACAGAGTTAAAAACAGTAACTGGTGGTTGAAAGTGTTCTTGGTTTGGCACGATTTGCCAAACTGAGGAAAAACATGCACCTCGTTGCTACTCTGAAGTAAATTTATAACTATTGTCTAGAAGCTGGACTTGTGAGTGTAAGCAAATGACACCATGCAAACAATTTGGATAAAAATGAGTGAGGTTTTGATTAAACTTCCATGTTTTGTAAACATGCAACACATATGGTCATTGTTAAATTCTAGCAATTGTGCATGAAAGAAAGAAAAAAGAAATTCAAGAAATGTGGGTGGACAACACCAAAGTGGCTATTCTGAGGCTGCAACGACTGCAGCCAGTAACAAAGACACATGTAGGAACCCACCCACATCGAACAACAAATCAACTGAGCCAACAGCCTGCAGCGCGGGGCGTGTGAGCTATGGCAAAGAGGTTTCCTCTGCGAGTTGATGGCTGTCTCATAAATTCAGACTTGTCTTAAGAATCACTCTCTCTGTATTCAGAGCCAAGACCAGAGCCGCACATGGTGTTTCTGATTCCATGACGCAATGGAGCATGGAAAGGCTACGGTGGTGGCGTGAGGGATACCATCTGTGTAGGTTTCATGTGTGTGAAGCGCTGCATGTGCATGTACAGTTTCCATTGATTGTGCCTTTATTTGTACTGCCTACTTGTCCATACAAGTGACAGAAGAGAAACCCTGACACACATCTGATACAGCATGAAAAGAAGAAGCCTGGCTTTGAAACTTAAAGTAATCCTCTCTGCCTCAACAAGACTGTGTATGGACACTGTCGTCCTAACGTCCATAAAGTGTCACAGAGCACAGCAGTGATTTGCCCACTGTTTCTGCAGGTGCAGTATAAAGTGGGTTAAACCCCCTTTGCCAAGGTTCTTAGATAAATATTATGTGGTTTGAATGAATGTGCCTGACCAGTGTTAACAAAAAGAATAGAGTCTTCACACACGCAAAGTGGTTCATTTAAATGAAGTACACCCTAGTGTACAGTAAGTGGAAGCAGAAGCACTGACCCAAGTTTTCTGTCACGGGACTGTGTGTGGGGCTGGGTGATGAAGACCAGGGCACAACTGCAGCCGGCACATAAGGCGAGTGGACAACATCACTTCCACACACCCAAGTAGGATTGACATGGCACTTTAATCCTGAGAAACACATGAGCACACATGGATGCAAACGCACGTGAAGAGGTAACACTACTTTCCCCACTCTCAACAGAAGTCTGGAGGCACACGTGTCCACAGTCATTCTTTTGGTTCTTTAGTGATGGCATAATCGATTCATTATGAATGTTTACTGGTCATTTGATAATGACGTTCCAATTTATTTATTTTTTTGTTAATTCCACAAATCTCCATTGACCAATTACACCGGGTAACAAATTTCCACATTTGCCTTGTCTTTGGGTTTAAAGTGTTTTTCTAGTTCTGTACATGTAAACAAACTTAAAAAAAAAATCTCTCTCATCCCAAAACTTTGCTTTTGTGGTTCAGACGATAATCTTACAAATTTGTTATTTTTCCATATAATACACAAGCTACTAGTGGTTTTCATCTAGGTTTTAATCGTTTTTTAGAGTAGTTTTCTCTTTGAAAAATGCCTATAAAAATGGGTAAAATGTTCAATTAAAAGAAAAAAAACTCATAACAAAAATTCAATTTGATCAAATCTTTAACTGTTCAGATCAAACACAAAATTTCGAGAGTTTAGAAAAATTTGCAGAGGTTTCAAGAATATTCTCAAATATTGCACAATTTTGAACCAAACACTCCAATAAAATGATATTTTGGGGCAAAAGCAAAGTTTGACAGGAATAATGGACATTTTCTATTGTTTTACAATGAAAAGAGTTAGAAAGTAACACTTGCTTCTCAAAGACAAATATCATGTTACATAGTGTTATTTAAAGAAGATCATTAAACCAGATAAGTGGATGAATGGAGATGAGAATCATTACATAGTTTCTGCTGATAGTGATAACATTCATCTTTCATATTTCTCACAATGCAAGTGGAGTCTGCTTCCAGCAAATAAAAAAATTTTAAATTAAAATTTAAAAGACACCTCAAAACTTCAAGTTAATCATCTGTACAAACACCTGATATGTCCAAACTGTAATGCTCATTTTGAACCCATTATAATTAAGTAAACTTTAAAATGTACACAAACTGATCAACATACTTTTCACATTTTAAATAATAACTAGATTTACATTTCCAGTAGAACCTCATCTCAAAATACAATACAAAGGCTTAAGGGATCATTCACAATTATCGACATTTTCCAAAGCGTCCCCCTCGGTGCCAAGGAGTTCCGGGCGATGCCATAGTGTTCAAATGCATTATCTTTGCTTATATCGGTCAATAGACTGTGGTGCACAGGATTTATTAAGGGCTTATATATAAAATGAAGAAATGACTTGTTTTGCAAATATATTTATGACTCTGCATTATTGTAGCTACATTATAGTCAATCCAGTCCTTTCTGGCTACTCTTTATAGAACTGTAATGTTATATTTGTTGCAATTTCTGCAGCCCTCTTGGCCAGATATCTCGGGGAAAAAAGACATTTTTAATCTCACTGATAGTTTTGACCCTCATTAATAAAAGTATATATAAAAGTCACTTTGCCAAGAAATGATTTCAGCTTCTAACTTGTGACAAGAGCGTTGTTTCTCGCTCAAATTGATGTAATATCATTTATGAGATATATGTTTAACACATGTTTCACAGATTTTAGGCAAAAAAATTAATCTACAGCAATTTAAATACAACCCATCTTTTTTGGCCAATTCAATTCAGTTCAGTTCAATTTTATTTATATAACACCAAATCACAACAAACAGTCACCTCAAGGCACTTGATATTGTAAGGTAAAGACCCTACAAGCAAGCACTTGGCGACAGTGAGAAGGAAAAACTCCCTTTTAACAGGAAGAAACCTCTGGCAGAACCAGGCTCAGGGAGGGGCAGTCATCTGCCGCAACCAGTTGGGGCTGAGGGGAGAGACAGGACAAGAGACATGCTGTAGAAGAGAGCCAGAGATTAATAACAACTAGTGATTAGATGCAGAGTGAAGCATAAACAGACTAAAAAGGGGTGAATGAAGAACACTCAGTGCATCACAGGAATCCATCAGCAGCCTAGACCTACTGCAGCATAACTAAGAGATGGTTCAGGGTCACCTGATCCAGCCCTAACTATAAGCTTTATCATAAAGGAAAGTTTTAAGCCTAATCTTAAAAATAGAGAGGGTGTCTGTCTCCTGAATCCAAACTGGCAGCTGGTTCCACAGAAGAAGGGCCTGAAAGCTGAAGCCTCTGTCTCACATTCTACTCTTAAGTATCCTAGGAACCACAAGTAAGCCAGATGAAATTGATGTGTTTCATCTGGTTTCATGGATACATAAAGCTGGGTATCATCTGCATAACAACGAAAATTGATGCAGTGTTTTACAATAATGTGTATATGTAGCACGGTGCCGTGGTGGTTAGCACTACTGCCTCACAGCTGGAACGACATCTAGGTCTGGGTTCGATTCCACCTTGGCCCAGGCCTCTCTGTGTGGAGTTTGCATGTGCTCCCCGTGTTTCCTCCCACAGTCCAAAGACATGCAGTTACTAGGGTTAGGTTAACTGGTCACTCTAAATCGCCCGTGAGTGTGAATGGTTGTCTGTCTCTCTGTGTTGGCCCTGCGACAGGCTGGTGACCTGTACAGGATGTACCCTGGCTCTCGTCCTATGTCAGCTGGGATAGGCTCCTGCGACCCTGAACAGGATAAGCGGAAGAGGATGGATGGATCTGTTTTCTCATAATACTACCTAAGGGAAGCATACATAGTGTAAATAAAATTGGACCCAGCACAAAACCCTGAGGAACTCCATAATTAACCTTAGTGTGTGAAGAAGACTCTTCATTTACATGAACAAACTGGAGCCTATTAGATAAATATGATTCAAACCACTGCAACGCAGTACCTTTAATATCTATGGCATGCTCTATAACCTCTGTAATAAAATATTATGGTCAACAGTATCAAAAGCTGCACTGAGGTCTAACAGGACAAGCACAGAGATGAGTCCACTGTTAAAGGCCATGAGAAGATCATTTGCAACCTTCACTAATGCTGTAATGTGATGAATTCTGAAACCTGACTGAAACTCTTCAAATACCAGAAATCACTTTTTGGCACAGCACTGGCATATCTCCAAAACTCTCCAAAAGTCACTGATGTCACTGGAAAAATTCACTGAATTTGTTCCTAGTCACTTTTTGGAAAAAATTTTCTTTTTGGGAAAAAAAACCCCCCAGCAACTAGTAACACATGGCAGCTTCTAGTATGTGACAGAAATGTTCTTTATGACTCAAAATGAATTGATATCATTCATAAGAGATAACGTTTAAGATATGATTGACAGATTATAGGTCCACAGGTAATTTACAACAATATAAATACCAGCAATTATTTTTTTGGCAAATATCAGAAATCACTTTTTGGCACAAGACCAGCTATTTAGATGACAAATTGCTCCACTGCCACTGTGCAAAAGAGTACGCTTTGGAAAATGGTGATAATTGCGAACGACCCCTAAAATGCATTTATTTATTTATTGCATTGTGAGCAGTAATGATCAGAATAATCTGGCACCCTTTTGTTTAAAATACAAAAAATAAATATGGTGCTTCGCAAAACAAACCACTTCCTGGTGGACATACAAACACACTATCAACTCTCTGCCCTCCCACTGTATCCTGCATTTTTACTCTTACACAACATATGTTTGTGGATATGCAAGTTGATGTGCTGATGGCTGGACATCCACTGAGGGACTGTTTAAACAAGCAAGCAGCCAGCAGCACAATACCACCTAACAGCTGACAACAAAAGCTGCTTAACCAGGCCCAATTGTCTCGACGGAAGCTTGGTTGATGGATTGATTGTCCCACCCACATACACAGAAAGCTTGAATAAAAGGTTCACACCTACACAGTGCAACTCATCCAGCATTCAGCATTCAACACACACACACACACACACACACACACACACACACACACAGCCCCCATGACTGTCGGCCCTTAACACGTGTAAACCCGTGACGTGGTGCATCTGTTTGTTGACATGTACCTGCACACAATTTCCCATTAACGTGGATTGCATTGTATTTTTCTCTTGAAGGTAAATGTGTGTTCACCGTTTAGCCTCAGACCACAAACTGTTCCATAAACAAGATCCCTATCTGCAATTTTTTGTTCACTCACCTGCACACTACCTCTCATGTGACAAACAAAATGTAGGTCAAAACACTGTCAGTGTACATCGAGCAGTACGTTGGAGAAAGTAAGAAAAGCAGAAGATATGCTTACTGACTTTATAAAAAGCCCAGAATTAAAGAGTGCCAATAAGAAAAAAAAACACCACAAAAACAAAACAAATGTCATCATGCATTTGCATAACAAATGTTGGCATTTTGCAGATCCTGCTTTAGGGAAACCTGTCTTTAATTATTCATAAACAAGATGGTGTCACTGTCATGAACCTGAAGCCAACATAAGCATGTTTGATTTTGTAGAGAATAATGTGTCTTTACCTCGTGTGCAAATGCAAGTTGCTGGCATATTTCTGCAATGTGTGCTACTGATTTGAACTATACCACTGGGATATTATAACATCATTTGTATATAAAAAAAAATCATCATTAGGATTTAAAAAGCTCTAAAAGATCTCCCATTAGATTTTGATACCTACCAATTAGATGTGAACTAGAAGTGAAACTTCTTACAAAGCAAAAGTAAAGTTTTATACAAAATACTGAGCACAACTGCTGCTAGTGTTTAATCCATCCACGATTAGCCTTAATAGAAACATTGAATACATGTAGACTCCTTTGAGGGATCCCATCTGGCTGAACATTGCTCATCTTAGTTATGTATTATTTGACAGCTCCCTCTTCTGGTAAAAATGGAACAATGTTACAAAGTTAAACATTTTCCATTTGCTTTCAGCATCTAAGCAGTGTGCCTTTAACAACAAACAAAACTAAATAAAAAAATTATTTACAGTAGGACATATTTAATTCACAACACATCTGTGCCACTGTATGTCTTATTCCCGGTTACTAAAATTACAGCAGAAAACTACCAACTTCTGCTCTCTTTTACACACTTCTGCTTTTATTTCCACTGCTACAACCATCAAATTCTACTAATCACAAATCTGATCAGTTAAAAATGAAAATAACTGAGAGCCCCACCTACACAGCCCCCTCAAACCTGTGTCATTAAACAGGTATGCATCTATTGTGACTTTACTGCATGACCATTACGAAAACACTGATGACTGAAGCTTTATCGCAATTAATCTAGTCATGAAGCAAACTAGACAGCAATTTCAGTGCTAACAAATAACACATGACCAAGCCAGTCCCTTGCCCAAATATTGATACCAGGCTTTATAAAATTGGTGCAACCAGCAAACAAGAACCACATCATTCAACCTCCCACAGGCAGAGAAAACCACCGGGACAAGCATGAGGCAGATGACTCACTCCATTCATGGATAAAAGGAGGAAATTATACTGTAATTGAAAAAAGAATGAGGTATAAACAGACAGCTGAGAGCAGCATTTCAAAGTGGAACCTCAGGTTTCACACAGCTCATCAGTAAAACCTGACTTTAGAACTCGCAATGACTTTTTACACACTGCACTATCGGTTTGAAATATAATTTTTGGGGTGTGTAGCTGGGAGGGCATATGATGCTGGCACTTGGCAAAACACCTCGATATTCAGTCAAGCAAACTCAGCCCAAATTTTGGGGAAATAGCACACTTGGAGCAGTGACATTTGGGAACCGCTCTAGAGGTCCTACACTTAGGCAACAGTTCCTCCATTCAAACAAATTGTGTTCCTTAAAAAGTTTGCAGTGCTCTGAGAAAAACCTCATGCAAAACAGAAAACAACTGCACATGCCGTTTCAGTCTTACCTCCTCTATCATGGTGTCCATAGCCTCAGACAGTTCGGCTTTACTGGCATCACTGGCCACCATGTTCCTCAGTCTTAGGCAGTATTCCCTCAGCTGCAACACACAGTGAGATCAAAGCAACAGTTAGAATGGACTCACTGATTACGTGACTTATGGATGGAGCCATATGTGAGCTTCGTTTTCATCTAGTTTAAACTGAAGGAAATGTAAAAATGCACCTTATGATTGAGGATGTCATTCATTCTGCGTGAGGCCTCTGAGCTGTGTGACTCTGGAAAGCATTTCTTTGGAATGACGCCATACTTCTCTGCAGACAGCATAACAAAACAATATTTTTTTTAAGCCCATCACATGGCTACTGCTCCACTAATACTATAAAATGTCTCCAATTTTAAAACAAGCACATTTCATTTTGTAGTATAAAATTAAGTAAGCTACAGCTGAATACTAGAATACCCAAGGTACTGATTAACAACATGAACATTGTGCCACGATAAGAACTAACCAATGAGATTGACCAGCATGTCCCACTGCCCTCCATCATTAGTTGGATTGGAGAGAAGAAACTGGACCAGGCGTCCATCTACCGGCTCCTTCCTCTGTGCCGTCTCCACACAGGCGTGGAGGAAATAATAGCAACGTTCAATCTGAGAGAAAACAACACAGAGACTGTCAAAGTTGACAGTCGACCACATGAGACTTGAAATCAAAGAAAACAAGTGTCAGGTTTATACCTGGAAATCAAAGTAAAATTAAAAAAAATAAATAAAAAATGGGTGTATCAGGCAGGCTATTATCAGACTGTTTCAAATATTTAAAGACTTGCAGTCATTTAACTTAAGGAGACTTTTACAATTTCCTTGTTTAGAACTACCATTACAGTAGCTGAAACTCCTGTGCCTGCCACTTGCCATACACTGAAAAAAAAAGAAAAGAAAAAGTATTCATGACGGGCATACTATCTAAAATTACACACAGCTAGAGAGAAAGGAATGACAGAAACTGGTGGGGAAAAAAAAAGAATCAGTAAGGAGTCACTGTGACGTCAGCTTGGGTGAAGCACTGATCACAACGCACAAAAGAGGGTTTTAGGTGGACAATGACTGTATAGTAGAACAGTGCTGCATAACACTACACCCATGCACAAGCATGCACACAGTGTCCCAACTGCAAAACAACAAAAACATCCAGTTACCAGAACGTTGCATCACTGAAACATACAGGTGCTGGTCATAAAATTAGAATATCATGAAAAAGTTGGTTTATTTCAGTAATTCCATTCAAAAAGTGAAACTTGTATTCATTCATTACACACAGACTGATATATTTCAAATGTTTATTTCTTTTAATTTTGATGATTAGAAATGACAACTAATAAAAACCCCAAATTCAGTATCTCAGAAAATTAGAATATTGTGAAAAGGTTCAATATTGAAGACACCTGGTGCCACACTCTGATCAGCTTATTAACTCCAAACCTGCAAAGGCCTTTAAATGGTCTCTCAGTCTAGTTCTGTAGGCTACACAATCATGGGGAAGACTGCTGACTTGACAGTTGTCCAAAAGACGACCATTGACACTTAGCACAAGGAGGGCAAGACACAAAAGGTCATTGCTAATAGGGTGGCAGTTCACAGAGCTCTGTGTCCAAGCACATTAATAGAGAGGTGAAGGGAAGGAAAAGATGTGGTAGAAAAGAATGTACAATCAATAGGGATAACCACACCCTGGAGAGGATTGTGAAATAAAAGCCATTCAAAAATGTGGGGGAGATTCACAAAGAGTGGACTGCAGCTGGAGTCAGTGCTTCAAGAACCACCACACACAGACGTATGCAGACATGGGTTTGAGCTGTCGCATTCTTTGTGTCAAGCCACTCTTGAACAAGAGACGGCGTCAGAAGCGTCTCACCTGGGCTAAAGACAAAAAGGACTGGACTGCTGCTGAGTGCTCCAAAGTTATGTTCTCTGGTCAAAGTAAATTTTGCATTTCCTTTGGAAATCAAGGTGCCAGAGTCTGAAGGGAGAGAGGAGAGGCACAGAATCCACACTGCTTGAGGTCCAGTGTAAAGTTTGCACAGTCAGTGATGGTTTGGGGTGCCGTGTCATCTGCTGGTGTTGGTCCACTGTGTTTTCTGAGGTCCAAGGTCAACGCAGCCGTCTACCAGGAGGTTTTAGAGCACTTCATGCTTCCTGCTGCTGACCAACTTTATGGAGATGCAGATTTCATTTTCCAACAGGACTTGGCACCTGCACACAGTGCCAAAGCTACCAGTACCTGCTTTAAGGACCATGGTATCCCTGTTCTTAATTGGCCAGCAAACTCGCCTGACCTTAACCCCATAGAAACTCTATGAGGTATTGTGAAGAGGAAGATGCAATACGCCAGACCCAACAATTCAGAAGAGCTGAAGGCCACTATCAGAGCAACCTGGGCTCTCATAACACCTGAGCAGTGCCACAGACTGATTGACTCCATGCCACGCCGCATTGCTGCAGTAATCCAGGCAAAACGAGCACCAACTAAGTACTGAGTTCTGTACATGCTCATACTTTTCATGTTCATACTTTTCTGTCGGCCAACATTTCTAAAAATCCTTTTTTGTATTGGTCTTAAGTAATACTCTAATTTTCTGAGATACTGAATTTGGGGTTTTCATTAGTCATCATTTCATCATTTCTAATCATCAAAATTAAAAGAAACAAACATTTGAAATATATCAGTCTGTGTGTAATGAATGAATATAATATACAAGTTTCACTTTTTGAATGGAATTACTGAAATAAATCAACTTTTTCATGATATTCTAATTTTATGAAAAGCACCTGTATATATTTAAAAAGTGAAAAATCCCACAATCATAACAGGTGTGTGGTTTTACTGTATGCCTCACCTTGTCCCAGAAAAAGAGATAGGACTGACTAAACTCAAACTCCTCTATGTTAAACTTCTTCATGAAGGGCAGTCGCATGACGTTGAGGCACGAGAAGATCCAACATCTCCCTAGTGATTAAGAGAAAACAGATTTAGAAATATGCTGGTTAGTAAAGGCTTAATGTGTAAGCAGCAGCTGTTCTGCTTATGCTCACAAGCACACAAGGATAGTTTTATTATCAGTATCACAACTAAACCAAGTAATAGGGCTGTACCGAACTAAGATTTCTAGGCCTGAGACTGATATTTAGTTATTTTATTTATTTAGGTTTTTTTGGGGGGGGGGTGTCAATGATAAATGATGGGTGGAACTTTAAGATTTAAAATTTAATGCATGCTGAAATAAACAGGGAACAATGGCTGTCAACAAGGGCTGATTCACGAATTCATCAGTTTCTAAACTACTTCTTTTCTAATGCAGTTGACATGGATTGTCTTATAGATGCTTCAAGTCCATCATTTTTTGAGGCAAGACCAACTTTTGTAACCCACACTATACCCACCAACACATGAGTCATTGCAGTTGGATCACTCATGAATGTTGTGAGGCACTGAAATCCACATGCTAGAACAAGACTGAAGTCCAAATACAGCAAACCTAGGATGAGTCAAGTGCAGTTACTACCAGGGGTTAATGATAAACTCTGGCAGCGCAGCACAAAGTAAAAAGGGAAAACAAATTGGCAATATTAGTGAAAAACTATGTAAACACAATGCAAATTTCACGTTTTATAGAAAACCCACAAATGATGACAGAAGCTGTGAAAAGGGGAGTTTAGTGTATTTTGTATAGACCTAAAGAAACTACAGCAACCAATTTCCCCTATTCCTATAAAAAAAAAAAACCAAAACAAACCAAAACGACTCATGTGAGAACACATATGTATTGTACACATATACGTATTAAGTTTGACCCCTGTCACATCTGTTGTCACACAGATCATCTTCCTTCATCTCGTTTTATCTCTAGTGTCCCCCCCAGTCACACCAACCCTCCGCATTCCCTCCTTCACTACATCCATGAACCTCCCCTGTTGTCGTCCAGGTGGGCCACACTATTTATAATGCAATATACCGTACCAGCTTCCTGCTCTTGGATACCAGCAACAAACATACTTACCAGAGTCACTAGTCCATGATTTTTTGTGGTGGCACTTGTCCACTGAATGAGGGTGGAGTGACAGAGGTAAAATAACAGTAAAGAAGAAAAATTAATGGGAGGGGGCAAACAATGCTGAGAATGATGGCTAATTATTCCAATTGACTCGTTAAAATTGAACAATACTGATTGCTGTGGCCCCTCCCACTCTGCTTGCCCCTTCTCTGCATTTTCTTTCTGGTTGTGTAGGACGTGGGTCCAGAGAGGCACCACACCTGTAAGCACTAAGAGGCAACTGCTATAAAAAGGGTAAGGTGTGACAAGCCTTTTTCTCTCTCCTCCCCAGCAAACAGCAGTGTGTTTGGTTAGGGTTTTCATTAACTGTAATTCATACACTCTTGAAGTTAACCTGTATTCACACACTGACCACACTACTTATACAGCTGTTCCAGTATCCTTTATAGCAAGCTTAATTTAATTCAATAAATTTCTGGTTGTTTTATCTCTGTCTGAACTCTGAGCCAGTTGCTATCACCAGATAAGCAAATTACTGTTCTAATACCAGCTTTATTGTGAGTCACATATTGTGACAGTATTGCACTATAAGCTACACTGTGATTCCCATCCTTGTGGTAAATATCACAGTGGGTCCCATGACAATAATGGCATCACAATACACCAATTCTGTAAATTATCAGCTGCAATGTTTCAACTGTTACAGAATCACTATATCATGATCCTGTTATCATCATGGGCCACATTCTACTATTGCATTTTGAGTTAACACTGCGGTTCCCACCTCTGACTATAATATATCAAACGTCTGGCCATGAATATCCATTATTTCTGGTCAGTGAAGGCACCTGTTTGGACTGACCCAGGGGTATAGTGGTCCAAAGTAGTACACTGAAATGCAAATGTGGACTCTTTCCATGTGCTTGTTGAGAAAAAAAAATAGTTCATGTTTTTAAGAAAAATTTACAGCTAAATATTTTGCACACAGAAGATTATTTATCACTCTCATACGAGGTGTGAACATTTCATTGTCTGAGGTGACTGGCGGTAAGCACAACAGAGCACCATGAAAACTAAAAATGGGAATAATACTGATTCATTGATGGCACAGTGGTTAGCACTGTCACCTCACAGCACGCCCCCATTTTTTGCTATGAGGACAGGGTTCTCCACATTCCACTAAATATCAGTGGAAACGCATCCACCAGGTAGAGCAAGTCCAGCCAGATCTTCCGCAAGATACCATGGAGCAGTGGTTCCCAAAGTGTGGGTGTGAATTAAAACTGGTATTAGGAGGTGGTTAGTTTGTGATATTTGTCATTACTCTGACCTAAATTTACTGCTGTTATATTGAAGTTTGCGTCAAGTGGGTCACATATTGGGATTAGCACTTTACATATGACTGAGTATCAGTTAGCAATTTATAGCCAACAGGATGTGTTGTTTATGTTTTATCAAACTTTTGAGGAAATAAATCCCTTTCTCTTGTCAATCAGAGGATCAGGTCAGGACATCAGTCCTTTTAAGAATGTCAGGTCACTGGCTGGAGCACTAATAGCAGAAGAAGCTGTGAACCATGCATTGATGTACAGTGTTCCAGCAAATCCTGTAAAAATGTTTCAGGCCAGTGAGTTCCTTAATCAGTCAAAACTGGTTTCTGACCAACCTTAATTCCATAAATCACATGTGCCATCCACCTGGCACTGTGAAGGGCCAGTGACTGGAAGAACTTGAATCCCTCTGGGGGACAGTCACCTGCAGAAGTCATCTTGAGGCTGAGCAGATTCCAGCTTCGTGGTGTTTAGGTTTGAGTCAGATTTGTTTTGCTGTCCTTGGTTAACTGAGTTCATTTTTCCATGATATGTGTCAGAAAACAGGAATATTAGGCGGGGGGGGTGTTTGGTTTTTATAACTCACAGCTGTGCAGCATGTACAGTATTTCAGAATGCACAGGTCTCTGCATAGTTATGTGACAATGATTAAACCTTCTGAAATTTTCCTCCAATTATATCCTAACCCTAGTTTTCAGGAGGAACTAGAAAAAATAAAGCCTATATAATTTCAGGACTACCCTACCCTACCTTCTACCCTGCTAATGCAAACACTTTATCTATGTATCTTGTGGGAAGTGCATATGTATGTAGCTGAATTGTATTATGTCCTACCTGAGTTTTTCTGGTTGGTGATGGGCTTGCCCTCTGTGGGGATAGAGTGCTGGAAGATGTGCACAGTATCCTGTACAGTCTGCCGGTGAAGACAAACCTCCAACGGGTCGATGCAGGTTGACACATTCTGGGCCAGCAGGTAACGTGGTTCGGACCGCATCCGCTTAACAAAGGTGGCTACCTTCTCTTGACTCAAACCTTCAGGAAAAAGAAGTGAAAAGCAGCAAGCATAAGGTTGAAGGGAAAAATTAAAGGGATAGGGGAAGCACAAATAAAGTTAGCATGTTATAGAAAAGCTTGCACAGGCTAGACATTCAGATAGATTGTATCTGAAGGTGGAATTTCCTACTGTTCCAATTCCCATGACTCATCTGTGTGGTTCAGGCATACACACTTCCCACTTAAGAGCCATTGTTCGAGCACTTGTGCACTCAGATGTCAAAATGATGCCTGGAATACCAGATCGATAGTTATAAAACAAGAGCATATGCTTTATTGAATGCTACAACTGCCTGGTGCCTCCCCACCACCACCACCATCATCATCATCCATCAGAGATTATAGTGGCGTCTATAAAAGGTACTCAACACAAAATTAAGATTAGACCTCTGATAAATAATAAAGAATATTCTGAGCGTATGGAGAAGCAGTAGCAGCAAAAGAGGGCAAAAATAGAGAAAGCTTTCTAGTAGTACTAAAAGTTGCCCTAGGAAGCCGAGGTCTGGTCAGAGTTGGCTGCTAGTCATCTGGCTCCATCTGGGAGAGGAACACACTGGAAAACCAGTTCAGTCCCACTGGATGGGGGAAGGAGGGTGCGCACACACACACACACACACACACACACACACACACACACACACACACTTACTTTGACAGAATCAAACTGGCACTAGTGTGTGGTTTGTTATTCCGTCAAATAATAGTGCAGAGTAATTAAACATTGAGAGGGACATTGCCTAGTCATGCATACTGCCTAGAGTTCAAACCTCTCTCTCTCGCTCAGCTGCATTCTGTTATTTTCCATCAACACAAAGCTGAAACGCACTGACCACTGCAGATTAGGACAGTGTCAAACTTCATTAGTTGCCTTGTTATCAAAGAAAAAAAAAAGAAAAGAAGATAAGCAGAAGCCAGCCTAAGGCAAAGAGTATTCTGAGAGCGGGCCCCGCATGGGGTCCCATGTCAGTGCAACCCTATTCTCCTTAAGCCACAACAGATAAATGTTTTGACAATGATCAGTATGGATAGATGATGAGGAAATAGTAAGTGCCAAAAGGTCAGTCTGTAAGAGTATTAGCTAACAGCTTTAACCTTGCAGTAGCTTACTAGCTGACTGGGGGTGCGTGTGTGGGAGTAGATACTGGAAAGGCTCAGTCCAAATGAAGCATCACTTAGTAAGTTGGTCGGATTTTTAATCAACAAACTGAGGACATGAATGGTGAGGACAGACATGGTTGTTTTCTATGGAGAGGGGCCAAGCACAGGCAGCCAGGGTGACTTGCAAATTTACACATCAGCGGTTGCACAACTGGCTTTATATTAGCTAAGCACTTTATTATGCCCATCATAGTCCATGTGCAAAGGACTTAAACTAGAGCTGGAACACAGCCTAAAGGAGCAGACTTAGTAGAGTCGCTGTAACAGACAACTTCCCCATTTAAATGATTATTTTTAAATGCAGCAGTCAGTCTAAATGAGACGGGCTGGCTAAAACAGATGTTAGATCCAAGTTCACAGTCAATCTCTGCCATAAACAGAGGTGCAAAAGATGAAGTAGGAAGTAGTTCTGCTCAGCTGATCTGGATGGATATTAAGGTCTGCTAAAAGAGTTCTGAAACATAAATTAAACTGTTCTCTTTTGGGGGTAAAAAAGTAGCGTTTCCCCAAACAAAAACTCTCACTTCCATGAATTGATGCCAATTTAAAGAGCAAGACCGGCGTTTCCGAGACGAGCGAGCTGCTCTGGCTAACATTTCCAGTTCCTGGAAACACTTCTTAACGCCTAATCAGAGAGGTAAGATTAATGTATTTAAGGCTGCGATGTTGGCACCGTGCTGACAACCCGCCGCGGGTGAACTGTCAACCTAGCTTGGCAAAAAGACGGACGGCAGAAAGCCGCGCTAGCAGTCTGGCATGCTAACGCAATGAGTGCTAACTTTAGCATGGCTTAGCTACGTCAGCTGTCATTCTCCAGCAGCCAAACGCGAGCTCCACTTATCCAGGCGGCCACAGACGCTGAAACGGGACAGACTGACACTCAACTTACCAGCTTCCATGTTGCCGAGGAGCTTGAGGAGTGTTAACTGTTGTCCTGGATAGTCGCCGGCTCTTTGTTTATCTCATTCACCGACAGTCTGTCAGTGTGACCACAGGGTGCGCTCGTTTATGGGCTCCTCGCTAGGTCTTTGACGTGGCGGCTGGGCGGGGTTTGAGAACAATGTAGACTAGATGGTGAACATCCCCGTTCCAAACTCACAAATACATCATCAGCTGCGCATATTTTGCGCTTTATCGATTCAGGAATATACATTTCAGTTACTTTAGAGTAGCTAAATGTCCTGCGCAAATTTAACATAATTTTTTTTAAAAAAAGCTGTTATCTATAAGAAAAAAGTAGAAAAAACAAATCTTTTGACACTGTCTGCCAACATTTCCTGCTTGAAGCTTATAAAGAGATAATTTGATTTAAGCAGTTTTTCCCATTCATGTAAATCATGTTTCAGAGAAAGAGATAAAACTGGGTGCACTCAAAGACCATTTTCAGCTTTTCTGGTTTTTAAAAAAATTCTATGAATAATAACCTGAGCTGTAAATTCAGGCTAAACACAGCAAAAGTAATAACACTTATTACTGCCCGTCTGTAGCTTTATTCACCAAAAGGAAGCACTGTTCTTACGTTCATCCACAGAGCGCAGTTAAACAAGCGCTCCCCAAAGTCAAAACTGACAGATTAACTACATACGAAACGTCCGGTTTTCAAAATAAGATCACGCGTTGCTGTTTTTGAGCGATCCGGCGCGACCTAGCAGAAAATTGGGAATGTATATGTTTAAATAACTTATATACAACCATATTCTGTACGAGACTATTATTTGCTTAGTAACAATAATAATATTTGTCTCCAAAAGTAACCAAAGTGTTTACTTTTGCTTTATGCTGGGAATCCGCTTGCAGTTCCCGGTTTGGAATGTACTCAGTGTGGAAACTCCCTTCCTGCTCTTTAACAGGAAAAAATGTAATAGTTTCAACTTCTCTCATCCTATTTACTGAAATAAAGAGAATACAAAGTGGTTATAAGACATAGAGCCAATTCAGGTGGGTATTTAGTGTCATTTTATTTAGTGTCACCCTGTGACAGAATAAAGTGTATTTTGTGTTAAAAGGAAACATTATTTATCTAAGATTATTGATTTTTACCATAATCACAAGTATCCTAAAGTGCCATGTCTTTAGTCATGTTTATTTAAGTTCAGTTACCAAAATAAGACAAAAAAATCAAAACAATATATTTTTCACTGCTGTTGCGGGGAGGGGGGGCATACTGAAACTAAAGTGAATGAATGTGATTCTGTTGAGTTTGCTGATGCTATCAAGTTTACCTTTGCCTTTCATTAAAATTCCCCTTTGATCCTGTTTTTATTGGTAAACTCCAAATAACCACCAGAGACCCATGCATGCCTTAATCTAGGTCTCACAAATCAGATTACTTGTACAGTGCAATTCATCCTAATGTGTAAAAAAAAAAAAAAAAAAAGTCCCTGACTCAAAACCTGGGCAGATGTGAGACAGATTTGCTAGTTCCTGTTGCGTTTTCTCTTTTTGTGTCGCATGTTGCAGTTCTTTGAAACCAGCCCCTTTCCTGTAGGAAAATTGATCTCCCTGTTCATGAAGTCATTACTTCCTGTACTTTTGCACCTATGCGTGCATGCCGCTGCTTGTGTGGGTTAGCAGTTCATTTCCTTCACCTCTGCAGGATAAAGGAAAGGCAGTACAATTACTGAGGATAGGAAAAGAAAGTGAAAATTCTGGGAGCCCATTGGCTCACTTCATAATACTGACGGCATTTCGAACAAGCAGTGTCCATTTCCAGAAATGTCTGAGAGTGTTTCTACAAGTGCCGCAAGCTTGTAAACTCAGACTGTAATAGGGGAAGTGATGAACTCTGAGCAGAAGCACGATTAAACAGCGTTAGTCAGACATGTATGACTATCTCCTCAGTGTCATCAGCTTCGTCTGTATCTGCCGTGCTGGTAAGTAATCTGTTTTGACCTGTACAAATCTGAAATCTGACTCAAGTTGTTATCATATAAAAGAAAAATCTCTTTCATTTATGTTGTATTTGACTGGCTAAAGGATTTTTAACTTGTCTTTGTTAAAGTGCTCAAGTGATCTCTCCATCTGCAGTATTTTCCAAAAACATGCCGTTTCCTGTGTGTTTGCCTTAAAAGCTGTGGTAATCACAGACATGCCCGAGTGTACTGAGCGTGTTTGGGTTTTGAAATGTTTGTTAAACTCTGTGCCTTTTAAATGTGGCCGCCATATGTGTGTTTTATTCTGAATGACGTGTGTTCACAGCATATGGAAATGAGCAGACGTGTGTGTATGTTTCTTGATTGTTAATACACTTTGGGGGTTATAATCTATAATCTATAATCTAGCCAAATTCTGTTGACTGTCGTCTGGACGTAGACTGAAACTGAAACTCTGCTCTTTTGACAAATTGTTCATGCCAATTTGAAATGGGACACAGAAGCACCAAATTTCCTTGCATACAGATTCCTGTTCCATTACAGTGAGTTAAATGAAAATTCCTTCTTTTAGGTCTCTGCAAGGAAAAATGCGAGACGGGTGTTTTGGTACAACGCAGTACAATTTATGTGCCAAAAGGGGACAGCTTGTCTTTGTCCTGTCTTGTCCAGCACTGTGGATACAACTGGACGGGTGACTGGAAGTGGGGAAATGAAACACATGGAGAAGGCAAAACTATGAAAGAAAGCCAGAGACACCATTTGACCAACAAGACAATCTCAGCCAATCAAACACAGATGTTGTTAAACATCCGGAGCGTCACCCAATCAGATGAAGGTTTCTATGGATGTGTGGTTTTTTGGGATACAGGTGTGAGTGAAAACGGACATCTCACACATGTGAACATCACCACAGGTATACAGAATCATGTATACTGACCAAATGTGCACCACTGTGTATCTGTGCATCTGCATTTTAGCCGGTAGGTCTGATTGCTTTTTGTGTGTCCTCCCCATCATATAGCTGTCCCCTCTCCGAGGAATCTCCTGCACAGGGTTTTGATCTGTGCTAGTGCCTCTCTCTGCCTTCCCATCATTCTGGGATTGGCACACTGTCTGAGTTCAGAGGCCAAACATCAGTCGCCTCACAGGCCACAGGTCATATATGAAGTTGCATACACAAACCAACCAACCGACTCGGCTCCACAACCTCCACCTCGATGCCCGGTACCACCGAAACACAAAACCTCCCCTCGCAAAGGTATATCTTCCTTTTATCAGCCTGTGACGAGGCAGCGATAAAGAAGTAAACATCATACTTTTCAGAACTGCAGTTTTTACTGTGCTCTTTTTCTTTTTTGTATTTTTTGCAGTTCCACCCAAAGCCCCACAGAAGACTGACGTAAGTGAATGTCGTGTTTTGAAGTAGGCTTTAGTGGCGCCCTTGAACATCATGAGTTCACTGACAGGCTTCCTAAACACTTTTTCCCTTCACAATGTTGCAGGTGGTGTATGCAGCCATTTCCCAAGATGCACTGAAGCAACAGGGAACCCCGAGAAAGCCTGACCAGTCTGCCACCGTCTACTCATCCCTCAGATTTAATGACTGCACAAAGGAAGTGATTTGAGGATTGCATTATTTTTGTGTGATTCTGCTCAATCTTTGCAGAACTGCATCTTTCAGATTTCCAGCTCTGGACTTTTGTCTCCCCTCTGTTCCGTATTTGATTGTTTTGAGTTGCGTAATTTTGGACAAATTGGCTATGGTGAGCAGTTTTATCTAGGAACTATTTTTTCCACCAAAGTACAACCATATCACCTGACCAAAGCACGACAGCAGTAGTTAGTAGGACAACTGAGGTGATGGGGAAGCCTGAAATAGCCTGAGCTTGAATATGACCACCCATTCTGTCACGCTGAGAATGAGCCTTTCACCACAGACACATGCTACTTTCTGGACAGTGCACAAATGTACTTTGATGAAAGAACAAGTATTGCTCTGCTCATATTGAATTTTGTGGGGGTGTTTTCTTGCTTGTTAACTAGGTTATGATTTCTGAATTTCTTGGCACCTTGAGCACCACAGGGTGTCATTTAGTGCCATTCTATTTCAGAAAAAGCAGATATCTCTAAAGTTTTGTCGGTTTGCTGGTCTGGAGCGTTCGGGTGTGTGTTAACACAATGCTAAGGAGGAAAGACATTCGAATCTAGTCATTCAAATCTACAACAGAATGACTGAAAAAGAAAGCAACTGAGGTGCTGCAACGGCCCAGCCAAAGTCCAGATCCCAACTGATTGAAATGCCGTGGTGGGACTTTTAAGAGAGCTGTGGATCAATGAACTTTAATGAACTGAAGCAATGCTGTAGAGAAGAATGGGTGGAAATCCCTCCACAATGATGTTTGAGACTGAAAAAGTCTCATAGAAAATGGTTATTTCAAGTTATTGCTGATAAAAAGTGGTTCTACAAGCTAATACATGGGGTGTTTTGCATGTGGCTGGCAGAGGTATGAACCAGAAAACAACAGACACCGACTGCTGCAGATAATCAGGAGATATTGCCTCCCCGAGCTAGAGTAAGTCAAAACTGTGACCCCATTAACTGCAGTCAGAATAATATGACGATGCTGCGGTTTCAAAAATGTGAAACAAACTTCCCTCACAGGTTGATGTACGTTACTCATTAAAGTAAGCACCCGTGTGAAGAGCTTGCATTCAACAAACCAAAAAAAAAAAATCCCCGTAACACACAAATATGACACAAAATACAACATTTTATTTTAGAATAAATTCTCAATGGCACATTACATAACCAAATATACATATACATGTTTAGACATCTTTTAACTTAATATATTTCCTTTAATCGTTTCACCGTATTAATTAGCGTACTCTGCAGTGACATTTTTACATGACATCAATGCAAAAGAAGTTTAATAACTTAAGCGTATTAACAAAGGAAAGGCTGCAGGGCGTTTTAGGTGATACCTGCTACAAACTATATGACATCTGAACTTCCCCAGACGATCTCTATCCCTGCTTCCCTTACTCGAGGTAATCGCTGACTGAGGACAGCATGTGCTAGACCCGTCTCTAGTCCGGATACATTAAAAAAAGGTACTATTCAAGTTAGAACAGCTTCCTGGCAAGCTAAAGGTGACCTAAATTACAGAGGGCACTTGTAATTTGGGTGACCCCAGCTATGAAACCTTTTACACTCTTAGGCCAGCCTAAACCACAGGAACTATTCCAGACAAAGTAACATTACACGACATTCTTCCTAACACACACCACGTTTGGTTGTTTGGTCACACTGGAAGCAAATATATGTGTGTCTTTAAGCTTCATTTCCAGGCTAATGTTAATGAAAATAAGACCCATGGTCCTTTTTGTGCCTGTGAGCACCTGACTTTGCAGTTTGTATTTGTAAGAGATTTTTGCAATAGCTAAATACTTAAAAAAAAAAAAAGGCTCAAAGTTTACATTCAAAGTGTTCTCCCCCCCCAAAGGTGGTTCAAAGGGTCATTATAACCTGAAGTTTCTTTTTCAAGTCATCTTTATCACGCCTACATCCTGGGAAACCCTCAAGACATTTTCATTCTAAAGAGCCACCGCACATACACCCATACATCGAGCTAGCAAGTTTCAATGGGAGGTATCAGAAGGTGAAATGGTTTCACTGAGAGCAACATCTATTTTCATCAAATGTGGGTGTTGATCAGCTGCCCACAACTGTGCCGTAACCAGATCCTCGTCCTCTCACACAGTGAGAGACACGCAGGGACAGACGGAGAGAGGGAGGCCGAGAAAGAACACGTCAGTGGTGAAAGGGGATTCTGATGGATTGTAAGGCGCAGCTTTGGCTAAAAGAAGCTTGTGGCAAAATGTGTCCCCCCTCCCACCCGCTGTGTCCCATGTGAGCTGGGCTCTTGAGTTCAGGGCTGTGAAGCTGCCCTCACGGATACAGAAATGCTGTCCTATAGGAGGAGACATGTCGCATTGATAGTGCAGTAGACACAACGTAGCAGCTAGCAGGATTACAAAAAGCATCTTCAAAATCAAACATGTTCCCTGGAAAAGCAATTATATATGCAAAGAACAAGTTCAGAGAGTACAGCGGAGAAGACTCCCAGTGTCGCCACCTCCGAGGGTTTTGCTACTGTAAGTCTTCTGTACACAGAGTTTTCGTTTCTGGATGTTCATGGGCGAAGGCAAACAGGGACATCCTGATGATTTTTTTTCTTTTTTTCCCCTCCACTGAGCACTCAACAGTCAGTGAGATAAAGGTTAACAGTTCAGCCATAAACTCATGTCACAATTCTTCTAGATCATTGTGTCTCTCTACCAAACAAGAGGCTTAAGGAAAAAGCTGAGGCGGAGTCTAGCTCGGCCCGAACTCACAGTATTACAGCCATGCCAAGACCTTCACGTAAGGTGAACAAGTGATGATGCAGCAAGTACTGACTAATCTGTAGCTAAAAGTTGGTTAGATACCAAAGCCAGAATGTCAGCTTCTTCTCCTCCCTATATACTCACAGTAGTTTCAGTTAGATTCTAGTGTGCGCGGACTCTGTAATCTTGTCAGATTATCCTTGGCCTGGGAAGTGGTTCTACAGTGATTTTGTGGTTGTTGTGTTTTTTTTAAATTTAATAATTATTTTGCGGCTCTGTCAGCAGGCGTTGTCCCTTCGTTGTGCAAGTCTGTCTTTTTTCCCCAGTTCCACAAAAGCTACTCAGACTGAAAGAGAAGAGAGGAGAAAAGAAAAGAGGGAAGAGAGTGTTCAGCACATCACCCACTTCAGTGACATTACAGTGAACTAGAGATCATGAGATGTCTATAAGACAGACAAAGTGCACACACACACACACACACACACACACACACACACACACACACACACACACACACACACAGGGACTTTTTGTCATTGCTGCCAGCATTCTGCAATGATGATCTTAATTTCAGTGTGAAGCTTTCTGTCTTCAAAAGTTGGTGATATCCTACCAAAAATTCTTAACAAGACAGTCTTCAAATTTCAGACTTACAGTCGTGGATGAGTGGCTCATTTTGTCAAAGCGGAACTTCAAGTTTGACCTTGGTGAGGTCTTAGTTTTTCCATCTAGGGGGAAAAAAAAGAAAAAGGAAGTATAGGGAAATGAAACAAAGAAAATCCTCATTAAAAAATGAACTCTGCCACCTCTGGCGTGCCATTCTGTTAAAGCTAGTCCTGAACGCTCCACAAATGTAGGCTGACCTGTCGGACTGCGGCACATGATAACAGGGGTACAGGATCCCTGGCTGTCGACGTTCAGCGCAGGGCTGAAGGCAGAGGAAGAAGCTGTGGATGGATGGCTGGTCTGAGGGAAGGAGAGAAAGCGGGAGGACAGAAAGGTAAAATTTTTAGAGGAGTGGGTTTTTGTTTTGAGGGGATCATACGTCACACGTAGGCCGACCTCCTTATTTGAAATACTGGCATCTGCCATTGAAACAGTGTATAGATATGTGGCAGGTTGGTCTAAGTATTTGTGAATGATTTAAAACAAACTGCTGTTATAAAACTACAGCTGATTAGATGGCTAGTTAAATGTAGCATAAAGCCTAAATTTGTGCTACTTGTCCAAAGATTATAATAATTATATCTACAGATATAATGACTGTGTTTTTCTTCCCATCCAACTGATCACATTTTCCCTCATGATACCCACTGGTGTACTTTACTGCTGCATCAGACACTTACTGATTACTTCAACTATTCTCTCTGGCATTTAAGCCCTCTCTCTGACAGTGTCAATCATCTATGCAAGCCGATCTCAAGCTGAATGCTGGGAGGAGGAACAATCTCATAGCATTTCTCACATAAGATAAAATAACACCTTAAAGCAGGTCCATCTGATACAAGGCAAGCAAGAAGAGCTGCAATCATCATAATTGGTGTGCTGACACTCGGCGCTTACTACGAAGCTGTTCTCGGCAATCATACACTATTTCATCCACAAAAGCTCTGTCACTACCAACACCTCTCACTCACTTGGATTCTGTCTCTTGTAAAGATGAACTCACACCGGTGCAACATGGGAACACATTTCTTTTCTTTCTTTCTTTTAATGAACTAAATTTTGTACTCACTGTCTCCAGTTCTTCCAGAGCTTCTGTTTCTCCCGTGGTGCTGCTGAAGCTGCTGGTGCTAGAAGAAGAACGGGAGATGTTCTGCCTGCCGCTGCTGCTGGACTCCTTCAGCTTGGCAAATGGCCTGTTCAGGAGGACAAGGGGATAAGCTGACATGTGTGTACTGATGTCAAATAATAATAATTTTAAAAAACACACACACACACACACCAACTTTAATAGAGTATTAAAGTGTTCTTTGGAAAATTTAACTGGGGTCTCACCTCTCTTTATTGGGGCAGATCTCAGGTGAGCTCGGATTGGATGATGTCTCTGACCTCACTTCCTGGGACAGCGGGCAGATTTCTGCAAACTTTTGGTCACTGCAGACAAAAACAACGAATTACAAGATGAGTTAAATCTGTGCTACAGTAACACTGTTGTGAAACATAATCACAAAACTAACTCGTGAATGCAGGGACTTTTAACTGACCTGCGTGTGTGTTTGTCTGAAGTGGTTTCTGTGCTGGAGTGGAGACGGGGGAAGAGACCCGAGCGCCGTTTTACCGGGCTCTTCAGAGGAGACTTGGCTGAGAGTACGGGAGGCTGCAGAGCACAAAAAAACCAAATTTGGTTTCTCTTAGCATTGCAGCACTTTAAAACATCCCAAAACAATTTCTTCAACATTAAATATGACGACTAAATGAACAAGAACCGAAGCTCTGCGCTCAAGTTACATGATGCGCTGACCCTGACCGGACATCCCACTTTCTAATCCCTCTCGGTGGTTGTACTCACGGTGAAAGTGCTCTTTGTGCATTCGCTTGTGCTCTGCGGTAGTCCTCCGCCACTGAGGCTGGCTGGGACCCCACCTCCTACCCCAGGGCTCCTGTGACGGTGAGAACCCACCATGGTCTCCATGGAGTGGCTCCTGACCCGCATGGCTCTCTGGAGAAAGAGGCGAAAACAGAGAATGGCCGGATGAGGGGTAGGAGGTGGTTGAGGAGCAAGCATTGAAGGACCGAAAGCAGAAAAGGGGAAAGGGTGAGAAACAACGAAGTTTGAGGCAAGAATAATTATGGGAAAAAGGTGGAGCACCAAGAAGGTAACCACCAGAGGGCGCAGTTGTCTAAGCAGAAGCTCAGTGAGTTATGGAACAGAGCATTATAACTGTGTTATACTCATTATTCATATCATTGCTTCTTTGATTTAAAAAAAGTCAAAGGCCTTTTTTTCTTTGAGTTTATAATCAATTCCAGTCAGAAATATTAAAATCAAAGGCAGATCAGTTTTCCAGCTTTGCTATCTGCCGCCAGTAATGATGAGCTCAAATTCTTGGAAAGCATCAACACAAACAACACCATATATGATCTTCTTTATTATCATCAAATATTCCCCACTTGCATTTACAGTGACACAGAAAGATAATAAACAGCAACCGCCACGACAGCGATGATAACAGCGCCCCCTGGGAATGACTGCAGAAACCGCAAAGTAGCTGTCCATAATGCCTGCGAAGAGCAATAGAGCCAAATTATCACATTAGTTACACATTTCACGCAGGCAAACAGAAACACACATTCAGATGGGTCCTTTTAAAGACACTCAGCCTTCAGTGAGCACGTGGAGGGACAGCGTGATGGGCAAGATAGACTGAGGTGGCTAGTGAGAGGAAACAAAGGAGAGATTCACGAAGAGAAAGTAACAGACACACATAAATTAGTGCTGCAGTGTTTTGCAGTGTTGCACATTCGCATGAAGACACACACACACACACTGTCTAAGGTCAAAATTCTTGAGCACGGAAGAAATACAGGAGCAACCGTGATAACAATGGTTTAGCACCTTAAGTCATCTTGCAGACTTGTGACATTTCACTGACCTACAGCCAGCAAACCTCACCCTCTTGTGCTATAATGACGGTGATTAAATAAATGTCACAGAGCTGAGAAAAGATTGAACGTTGCACTTTTGTCTGGGCTCATGTTCACCTTGAAGGACTCCAGCAGGCCCCCGTGTCCCCCGTTCTCAAGCTTGTCCTCCTCGCCAACCTGGCCAAGACCGAGCGTGCTTTGACTCTGTCTGTGCAGCTCGTCGTGGAGATTGTCCAGCAGTGCAGCTCGTGTTCGCCCCTGAAATCAGTTTACACACATATGAAGGAAGGCATCGGGAAAGTGATTATGGATGAATCGGCAGAGCGACTGAAGGCACGCTGTGGTGTTTGAGTAAAGCTGTGCGAGCGTGTGTCACCTCTAGTTTGGCGAATTTGTCAGATTTGTAGCAGGCATTTTCAGCATTGATCAGCTTTGTCAGCAGGAAGTCTCGAAACTCGGGACCCTAGAGAGCGAGAGAGGCAAGTGGGCAAGTTGATGAGCAACAAGGATGGGGGTGGGGTGGGGGGGTAACAATGAGGAAAGGAAAAGGTGACCTTAATCAACACAATACAGATCACAATGCTGCAGCACATTGTGCAGTGGTGATCATGAGCGTGAAATGATTTAAACCTCCCATCTGCCTCAAATTCTCCCTTTTCATCCTCCCATTCTGCAGTAAGGCGCTTTATTAAGGACTGAATGGTGAAACCTGTGTCTTTTTTCCATGGGAGTTTCGCCTTTGTGACAAAATCCTGAAATAATTCAAATCTGGCAAATATTAAACTGAGAGATAAAGAAGAGCAGGCAGAATGTGCAGCATGACAAACACAAACAATGGGATATTTAAACGGAATAATAAACAGTGAGCTAAACAATGCATTTTTAGAGACACTGAATCCCTTTGAATTTGACTGTATTTTCTCATTATATTACCTTTGGATATTTTCTCCTTGCACAGGAGGTCTTTTGCACTAAGCTAAGCTATCCTACTGCGGCCTACATCTTCTTACCTGCTTTATAGATATAAAACTGGCATCAATCTTCCACCCAACTCGCTGCTGGAAAACTAAAAAGCGCATTCTCACAGGGTGCAGATAACCTTTACTTGAAGGCAATCCATGCCACAGGTCAGCGTATCATTTCTTGCCAAACACGCCACACTTTTTCTTTATACAGAGTGACTGGCTGCCAGAGGAGGGGTACCAAATAGGGAAATGCTGTGTGAGGATATCAGTTCATTTCAGTGAACTTGAGCCTTTCGTCATTGGCGTTCATGTCAAAAAGTTGATTTGTTTTTCTTCTCTCAGTGAAGCTCAAAGTAATCACGTTACATGACTTGAGTCTGCCATGTGTCTCATCAAATACTGAGATCAGGTCTGCCCCTCACCTTCTTGAAGATCGCTGGGTTTGGAAGTGAAGGTCCAAAAGAAGGTACATCCTCCCTCGCCGTAACGGACACCTGTTGGCGTAAAATAGCCACACGTTATTATGTTTAAGTCTTTTTTCTTTTCTTTTTTTAACCAGCTTTCTGTCTGACAAAGTCAACACAATACAGCTTGTGTGATTTTTCACTGGCTCACTACAGTTTGCACATATTACCTGAAGTGAAGAAGTGTCATTATAAAATAGCGGTCTGGTTTGTACCTTGTATGTCGTGTGCTGTGTGCAGGCGTTCTCAACCTGCACCAGGACGTAAGCATGCAGGAAGTTGGAGGCGATCATGTCCGGAACAAACGGTGTGGGCTCTTCTTGGAAGACTGCGGCCACAATGTCATTTCCTATGTGCCTTTTCCTTTGAAGCTGAGGAGGAAATAATTACGACGTGGTCAGCAGTTTTTGTTCAGTGGTCATTTTTGAATACTTTCAAAATAAGAGCGCAGTTTATGTCTTCTAGTTCTATGACACATAAGCCACTGAATGCAAGAAGGGTTCATGTGCTTCTAAGGAGGACTTTGGAGACTTCTTTTAGAGATTTTAGTGACTTTAGAGAGAGCGCCACAGGAGGTCATTCCTACCTGTGGCCATCAAACTATAACTTCTCCCTTAAATGGCTGTGGTTCACCAGTGTCATTCATTCGTTCAGTATTTATTTAGTATGAGTGCATACAATTGTACATAAAATTGTCCATATACATTGTACATATATATACTTCAGTATACTCCAGATTTATATTTACTGTCACAGCCACTGCACTCACAAGATTATATGTGTATATAACCAAATTATCTCCTTAGTTTTTATATTTTTTATGCCTTTAGTGTATTTTTATTTTGTTTTGTTTTTTTATTAATTTAAACGAAACGGTTGCAGCTTTAACAACAGAAATTTCCCTCTGGGATCAATAAAGTATTTCTGATTCTTTCTGATTCTGACTTCACAGCAAACCCTCAGTCACAGCTTATAGAACAGCAATTTAGCTTTTTATTAGAATGGCAAAGCTCATTGTCAACGAGCAGTTTAAGACTATACAAGCCTACAATGAAGGTTTAAAAAGGAACGATCTTAACACGGGATCTAGTAACTCCCACTGCAGGGCCCATCAGGCTTCTCTTAGTGCTGGATTAGAATAAGAACCATGTGCTCCATTGACAGCAAGTCTATAAAGTCCTCGTGCCAGTTCTGAAACAGTTTTTATTGTTTACAGTTCATTAAGATTTGTATGATAGAAAGGCCAGAGGTTAGTGGTTTAACACTATGTACAGTTTTTGGTTGTGCAGCCACTATATTCACAGCTAACAGACAAGCTGTAAAGTAAGAGCTTTAGAATAGGACATGTTTGCAGATAATTGATTAATTAGTTCCACTGAGGACAATAAAAGCAAAGGTTTCTGTAGCATTTGAACTATTTTTCATCATATCGAAATATAAAGGTGGATTGTCTATATTGGGGATGATGTTTTGATTGTACCATAAGATTGGTATACGATTTCTTATAATTTACTCCTCAAACCTTTCCCAACTGCCAAGCTCTCCTAAACAATTACAAAAGGCCCACATCAGATTATAGCTTGGACTTTTTTTGCTAAATAATAGCAGTTTTTTTTAAAAAAAACTCCTTTTATGAATGAATTGGGAAAGTTTTGGCTTTTTTGTTTCTCCATAGGAAGACAAAGAATAGTTTTTTTTAAGCTATAGATGCCACAAGAAGAAAGGCTAGCCTTGGTAACATATTAACTTCAGCTCTGCACCACAGGCATAACGACAAGACTGTCCACCACCTTTTGAAGTCCTCTTTTGCAGCTGCAAGATGATCTAGTGCAATTAACTTAACCATTTTTCCAAAATGGGCATCAAATTTGAATTCAGCTCCTTTAAATAAAAGCAATTTGATATTGATTTTTTTGGGCTAAAATCACTTCATTTGGCGGCTAAATCCATAGTGCATTCAGTGTAACAACAATAAAGATAGAATTAAGCTCTGGTACCTGCTGAACATCACCCTCAGTGAAGGGGAGCTTAGTTGACACGTGGAACATAATCTCCCTCTGTCTGAAGACAGTGTAGACAGATTCAGACCCCGTCTGTCCATGGGACACATCCAGCCCACCACGGAACCTGTCACAGGATCAGAGCTCTCATGTTCTCATGTGCAGTCTCCATCCTACACTTATAAGACTCTGATTAATGCATTTTTTTACACATCCTGTCATCATATTCTCTGCTTAACCAGCTACAATTTCATTCAAATGTGATCCGTCAGCTACAATTTAAACTTGCCTTATGTAAAAGCAACAGGTGTAACCCTATAGAAAAAGCTTGCAGGACAAAAAAAACCCCAAAAAACACAATAAACCAAAGCTCTGATTACCTGTCCATGTGGCACTTTCTTTGCACGGATCTGTTTCATGGAGCAGTTTACCCATGTTGCACGCTGAGTCCGAAACAGCGGGACAAATTGCTCCAAGGTTACAGTAATTAAAGCCTGCTATTTTCTTCACTGCAATACACTCACGCTTCCTTCTTTTTGGACTTGTGTGCCCCTTTTCCCCCCTCTGGACTGGATTTAACTGAAATCTTCTTTTATTGCACATTACTCTGCTTGTTTTATGTCACCAAATCACACTTTACAACCTTTACCCTTTAAAATCTTGAAGTTCAATGGTGTCTCCTAAGATACCGAGAAACTCCTTGAAAGCTGGCGTCTCCTCGTTGTTTCCAAATAGCTCCTCTTCAGATGTCTGAGAGGAAAACACACACATATGCACAAAATAAGTGATAAAGAATAGGAGGATAGAAGAGATGAAACGGTATATGTAAAGTAAGCAGGGCTGCAGTGACTGAAAATAATTAAAATAGCTCACCTGTCCAAACTTTTGGTAGATGACTCCAAATTTGAACGTGTTGTTCACCTCATGTTCATCGTAAGCTACTATCAGCTGGGATCCCTGTACATAAACAAACAAAAAAAAGGTCTTCCTCTCTACATATGGTTATAACTTGAAAAGTGTTTTCCACTTCTATAAAATGTCTCCAGGGCAGGTTTATTGGGTCCTTGTTACGTAAGGCTGTCATGCAGCAAACTGTATAGCGGCCCCCAGCGAGGGCAGTGATCCTGTTGCTGTCTCTTCCATACGGAGACGCAGATGGTTTTTTTCCTTCCCTGAGGCACAGGCTGAAAGCATGCTCCATCACACTCCTCCATCAGGCTCACAGGAGGAGGAACAGATCCATCAAATCCATTTTAGAGAGTTGCCATATCATCAATCGTTTTCTGAATAATGTGCTTAAAGTGCAGGGCAGATGTCAGAGAGGTAGGCAGTAAGAGGAGGTAAGGGGTAAAATGTGACAAGAGGGGTTTTGTTTTTTTGTTTTTTTGGATAAGATTTAGAGGAGGTTCGCCCTGTCGCAGACTAGCGACCTGTGCAGAGTGTGCTCTGCATCTTGCCCCTGTGGCAGCTGGGATAGGCTCCAGCCCCCCCAACCCTTACTTGGATAAGCAGAAGAAAATACATGGATGGATTTAGAGGAGGTTGAAAACTTAATGAAAGCAGAATATGTAGGAACAGTCGGGTGATGCCGGCAAAAATAATTAAAGCTAAATGTCTAGAAAAGCCCCGGGCCTTCAATAAATGCCATAAAATATTTATAGTTATGCAAAATTTATGAAAAGTTATTCATAAAGGTTACTATAAAGTTGTGGCAGATAATATTAAACGTACTTTCAGCTACACCGTGCCCCTTTGTGTCTCAGGAGAAGCGGGGACTGGCAAAGCTATCTCATGTCAGCTTGAATGAATATTTGTCTGGAGGGGGATGGACGAGCTCAGGTCACACTGGGTCTGATGATGGTTGCAGTGCAGGAGCTGAGGATAAACTCACCCGTGGGTACAGGACCGGGTTGAACTTCAGCCCTGTGGCGTCATCACAAAAGAGCTAAAAGACAAAAAAAGAAGAAGAGAAGAATCACTGTGTTTGACTGCATTCATGTAAGAGAACACTCATCTAATGTACCAGCAAGTAGCCTCAAGATAATAATAATCTGCTCTCTACATCATTTTGCGATATTTGTTTCTATTCAGTCACATGTCAGGGTACAAATGGGTACACAAGGAGTGGCTGCGTTAACCATTTCCAGAGTCTTCACGGGTGGTTTAACATAAGCCGGCTTTATCAGATGGATATCCATCACTGGAAGAGTCAGACAGAGCTCGACCACCTGTTTCGAATGTCTAACAGACTAATAATTACCAGGGTACGTTTGATGAGCTTTTGTGTCGTCTTTATTGTATGCAAGGAAAGAAGCATAACAGGAAGGGAACAATCCTACTCTAACATTTTTTTCTGTTCCCTTGATGTCTTTGATCTAATGCAGTTTTTGCTTTGTTATTACCTGCTAGAAAGGTTAATTGAAAAATAAATCTTCAAGCGCTGTTATGAAACGTTGAAGACACGGGATCACTAAACCGTTTCCTTCACCCTCATGCACAGTTTTCCAGCAATCTTTCACATGCAGTATGTTTGCCGCTACGTTTCGATGTCGCTGTGTGTGCGTGGAGAGCATAGGGAGTTCACAGAAGATGTTGACCTTTAAACCTTGGATACTTGCAAGCTGCAGCCTACCTTGGCAATCTGTGGCACGCTGGGCAGCTGGTTGATGCCTGCTAAAGAAATTCTGTCGTGAACTGTTTTGGTCCTCGACCTGCAAGAACAACACAAATTAGGCATCCGCTTACTGGCCTCTTCAGGATTTTGTTCCAGCAAAGAGATTTCTAAAACTTTGACATTTTAAATGCATGTGGTCCACTGTCTAGGTGGAATTAAGGAAGAATATGGGGAGATTAAATTCTTTGAACTAATAATAATAATTAAAAAAAGATTCATTTACACTAAATGTGGCTCGTAAGACTAGCATCATCACAGTCATCTGTCATAGAGAAGATTAGCAATCACCTGGCTACTGTTTTCTCTGCAACACCCACAATGCCTACGTAACAACAAAGCATTATGCTATTGTTTTTCACGCCTGTTAATCAAAATGTCACCAACTGCGACAATAGCAGCAAATATTATTCACCACAGAGCGACAAAATCGCTGGAAATATGACACACAGAGTACACAGAGCTGCAGAAAAAAGAATGGAGGCCTGGTTTATTAGTAAGTTTTAGCCATGCCAACAATGTAAGTTTATGAATGGGTGTGTTTGTGTGTCTTTAGGTCTTTAGGCGTGTTGGATAATCGGAGCTTAACTTTGGTTCAGACTGAAATGTCTAGAAAAAAGAGAAAATAATCAAACGGATTGAAAATTTTTTCAGATGTTTTTCACGTTTCCTCTAACAGTGGAATGAGAACGGCGTCCGTGTCATTCTCAAAGAGAGAATGCTTCAAAATCAGATGGATTGAATGATTCTTCAGCTCTTTATTTAGTCTCAATTCAACTTGTTTTAGTTTCATCATTGATGATGGCATGGTTGGTATTTTTGATATGGCTCATCACTAACAGACAACATTTTAAAAACTTGTCTGACTTTAAATCTTGAAGTCAAAATACATGAAATGAAGATGCTCTTTCTGCATCTGCCTCATTCTACCTGAGCATGATGCGCAGGAACTCCTGTCCCTCAGCCTCTTCATGTTTCAGAGACATGATGAGGTTGCCTATGCTGCTGCCGGTGCAATAGTAGTTCATGTGCTCCTGGGGGGGTATGGATGTATAAAAGGAGGAGCGAGAGAGAGAGATGAATTTATGTCAAAGAACAACAGGCTTGCACTGCTAAGCACAAACTGACATTAATGCATGCAAACTAACCTTGCCCAGGAAGTGTTTGCGGTAGGCACGGGCTGTGCTGTTACACTCCAAGCGGTAGCTGTGCCCCCCGCCGGGACTCATGCCCTCTCCTGCATCTTCCTCCTCACAGAAACTAGACTCTGAGGAAGACGGGGTTCCTGCTGGTGCCTCCACATCCTCAATCCAATAACCCCCGAACTGGGGCAGGATTACTTGGGGGTATGGGCCACCCTTCTCCAGGACCTTACATGTAAAAGTTGGAGAAGGATTAAGAGAGGTAGAAAAAAAAGGATAAAAACTTTAAATGTATTTTGTTAGCGAGAAACGACTCACATCTTCTATGCGTGGGTAGGGGATATAGTCATCCTGTAAAGAAGAGGACAGACACAAACAACACCATCAATAAGACTTTTAACTTGTGTGAACTTCACTGACTTTTGCAATGGTGATAACGAGCCAAGCACATCCACAAACACGGGCACGAAAGGGTAATGCAGCTTATGATGCTGAATAAACTGTGGGGCAATGATGCAACATGAAATGCAAAGTCATCAGCAAACATCAGTGAGGGAGTGTGTTTGATTCAGTAGCCCCTGAGGTTTTAGAGCTGTTGTGTGCCTTTGGCAGTCTGCTAGCCCAGCTCCAATATGACCTCTAAATACTGCTGAGGCCTGTCTGCGCTGTTGGTGGCGCAGGGTTACGGGCGGAGCCAGTCATTTATATTCTGTGGCAGCAGGAGCCAGCATACTGGCAGGCCAGAGAGGATCGATTGACAGCTGGAATTCATTCAACTTATAATCAATCTGATCAGAGGGTTATTGACTTTGCACTTTGAAAGCCCTGAGAAAAGTCTGAAAAATGTTCACAGGGGTGTTCAGAATCCCTCTGCTGCGAGGAGAACAACCACAGAGCAAAGCTGGAGGCATGATGAAGGGCAGCATGCAGAGAAATGGAGACACACACTAATGAGACCCACAGAGAAGATATCAACAAGTGTGTATCGAGTCACACCTTCCATTTTTTAGTCTCTTCAGCTTTAGGGAGCTTATTAATGTCCAATCGCAGCATGAGAGTGGAAAAGCACAAGGGTAAAAAAAAAAGCAAGTTCAGTTTATTCGTGCAATGTTAAAAAAAAAAGGTGCAGAAACATTCTTGTTTTCAGACTTCACTGTCTCATCTGTTGACAGATGAAAACAGAGTGAGTCATACATGCTAATACACTCTCCTGCAAACACACACACACACACACACACACACACACACACACATGCACACCCAGGTAATGCAGTCACTTAGTCATCCTTTCTCTGACTCCAACTTCAACACACTAAGTGTTCCTTTCTTCAGTTGTTATTATCGTTTCATGGAACACAGCAACACTGAGATGCAGGCCAAAGCCTTTTTTCAGTCTGCAGCACAGTGCAAATATGAAAAGCCAATCTAGTAGACACAGTAAATTGGCCAATTATGCTACAGGCCCAGTGGAACAGCTCATCTACATGACTGAGAATAAGAGTGAGGAAATAAATGCATGCGTGGAGATTCACAGTTCTCAGTACACATGCCGCCGCCATCACTTATAGTGCCACCAATCACACAAAGAATCAGACTGAATTCATTTGAAGAGTACAAATATGACCCCAATACACACACAAGTGTTTGCACACACTTCTAAGTCTAGTCTGTAGTGATTTATGTCTGTCTGAGTGCATACTGATGGAGCAGCTGTTACGGTCACCGGGGAATCATTGTCAACAGTATGAGACTGATCAGAAAGAGTCTTTAGAGGCTTCAGTTTTCAGTCACACAGAGGAAACCAACAACGAAGAGATGACACGGGAAGAGGACGTAGAGAGGGGTGAAAATGGGTGAAATTGAGAAAAGAAGAAAGGAGGGAGTAGATCAGAGGTGGGGGATCAAAAAAGTGACCTTCATCATCGCCACCCAGGAACACACTTTGAACACTGAGTCTCAAATGTTAAGACCTCAAGCGAGAAGGTCGATGCAAGCTGAGTTTCAGCAAAGACCGATGAGCCACACAGTTTCACTCTGTGTATGTGTGTGTGTGTGTGTGTGTGTGTGAGAGAGAGAGAACTCTTTGATCATCCTCTAGTCACACTTTCCAAACAACTGCAGCGATGTCCTCAATCAGGTTGTCCTTTCCCCCACACTGACTTAGCATCTCCCACCATGTCTCCTCTTAGCTACTGCTATTATTACAAGAATACAGCACACTGCCCCTCTGCCGTCACACACATACAGTATGAACGTGAGTGACATCCCATTCTTAATTCATAGGATTTAATATGATGTCGCCTCACCCTTTGCAGCTGTAACAGCTTCAACTCCTCTGGGAAGACTTTCCACAAGGTTTAGGAGTGTGTTTATGGGAATTTCTGACCATTCTTCCAGAAGTGCATTTGTGAGGTCAGACACTGATATTGAACGAGAAGGCCTGGCTCGCACACGTGCTTGTGTTTCTGTATTCACAGTTCTGTGAGAAGCTGCGCTCTACAGGCCATTCGTGCATTAAACGACACCAGACCCCTGCGACTTACTGTATTCATAACAGGTGTTAACAAAACATTCATTAGTTATCTCTCTGCTCCCACTGGCAATATTATACACATTCGCTCGACTAATCATGTAACGGGATGCTGGTGATTACCATTACGATCCCCTCGATTATGCTAGGCAAAGCGCTGTTTCCCACACAGAGTTTATGTACGTCATTTAAACATTCGGTCGAGTTAACATTAATGACAGGACCTTTCTCTAATACATTTCTTGTACTCCTATGTCGCTTAGCATATACAACATTACCACACTTTTGCTCACCTGTGAATACAGAAACACAAGCACTTCAGTTCTGTGAGAAGCTGCGCTCTGCAGGCCATTCGTGCACTAAACGACACCAGACCCCCTGCGACTGAGGGGCCCACCCAGTGCCTGTGTGTTTCAGTCTTTGGAATCGATACTTACCCTACTAAAATACTACAGTTGGATTGTCAGCGAGCATAATATATGTATGCATAACAATAAGCAATAACCATCACATAAAATGAAAAGAAAAGGGGGGGGACAGTATCCCCTTAATTCTATTCATGTGTCCAACCATACTGTGGGTCCCACATATGCTGAAGCATTAAGAGCTCCTCTCACTGGAACTAAGGGGCCAAGCCCAATTCCTGAAAAACAACCCCATACCATAATCCCCCCTTCACCAGAAAGTTGGTGAGTTGCTGTCGTTCCCAATCGATTCCACTTTGTTTTAATACCACAAACAGCTCATTGTGGAATATTTAGTAGTGAGGAAATTTCATGACTGGACTTGTTGCACAGGTGGCATCTTATCACGGTACCACACTGGAATTCACTGAGCTCCTGAGAGCGACCCACTCTTTCACTACTGTTTGTAGGAGCAATCTGCACGCCTAGGTGCTTGGTTTTATACACCTGTGGCCGTGGAAGTGATTGGAACACCCTGATTCAATGATTTGGATGGGTGAGTGAATACTTTTGGCAATATAGTGTAATTCACAGTCACAGGTGTTATTTTATATTATATTTATATAGTACCTTACTTTAGATTTCTCTTACTATAAAGAGACCATGTGTAGCTGCAACCTCTCAGTTTCCACTCAGTCTCAAATGGAAGTTTTTACTGAAGTAAATATTATACTCATACTTATACTGAATAGTATTTTCAACAGAAGAGTAATACATATGTGGTACAGTGAATAATACTCATTGCAATAATCAGAGAAGGTTGTGTACACGAGACTGACCTAAAATAAACTACAGAGACCAACATGTCAGTCAACGCTCATTGAGTTTTTGAGCAACAGTGGAGCCCTACGGCACAGAGGAACAACATATTTCAGGCTTTGGATGCACAGAATTGTTTGTTTTGGTCTATTCATAGGATGCGTCAACAATTATAGAAAATAAATAAATAAATCATCAGCAGTCTTAATCCATGAAATGAAATTAAGGTTTGAAATTAGAGGTTTTGTTGGAGGGAACTGGAAGTGCCTTGCCTATTTCTATTTTCGGGGGTAGTGCTGCATTCACAGGTTGCTGCATAAAACTAACATTCCCTAACTTTCAGTCGCTGGTAAGTTCACACCTCCTGGACTCTGAGCAAACAAAGTCAAATTACTTAAATGTAAAAGTCTTTCTATTCTTAACCTATTAACACTTCCACTTAGTGTGACCGCTTAATTCACATTTTGAACATTTAGTCATAAACCTGCATAAGCAATGACCTCTGTCTGGATCTTCCTTTGGTCATATGCTCCCTTTTTGTATTTTTTTTCTCTATCATCCCCCCCCCAACCAGCCCCTCAATCTGTTCTCAGACAACTCCAAGCCTGTGCCCTTAGGGGCCTGTGGAGGGTACAAAGTGGTTGCACAGAGAGAGAGAGACAGACTTTGTTCAGAACAAGAATAAAATCAATGTATTCCACACAGAGAAGGAGAAAATAGTCATGCCAGTCCAGATCTCTATGTGGATGCTCTCCTCTCCCCCCTGCATGCCTATTATCCAATCTAAGACACACAGTGAACCCACTGTGCTGACTTTCAGTGATTAAATTCATCAATGCCTGCACCATTCAAATATACATTAAATCTGATTTTGATCACAGAGAAAAAGGGGATAGCCACATCTCTCAGTGTGTTTTGTCTTCTCTTATAAATGTCATGCAGGATAAGGAGTCTCTTATAGCACAAATGTGCTATTATGGCTCAGCAGTGCTAGCTGAAGACAGGGGGAAAGAAAGGAGGAAACAGGGATAGTGAAATAAGGAAATGCTTGAAGGACAGCAGCAGAGAAAGAAACGGCATTCAGAGGAATGAAAATATTTTCATACCTGCATCTTTTCCAGCATATCGAAGAACTCTGCAGACTGAAACAGAGACAGAAATAGATTACAAAGCATCTAAAACAAGTTGAAACGGAGCTAAACTCTGACTGTCAGAGCACCAGAATCTACTGACACCATTTACTCAACATGGCCCGTTGGCTGGCTTCTATTTAGACCCTATATAAGTGTTTTGACACTCAATACTAAAACTAAATGTCTGCATTTAAAGCCCTTACACTGATAACATTTGTCCTGACAGCAGCAGATTGGGCCGCTCCCTCCCCTCCACGGAATAATCTCTGCTGCGTCACAGAGGGCAGGGTCAGCCTCTCACACCCACACCCACATGCACCGATAAGAAACCACTTCCTGAAAAAGCATCATGCACATACAGGAGATGCAGGCTCATACACAAACCCGTTTCCTTAAGTGCATTCACACACCCTGGTCCCACGGGGTCTCCGCCTTGCCACAGTAACAAGCTGTGAAGGTGATAATGGTCCACAAGGCTTTTGTGCTCAGATTTTGGCACACGGCTCATGTGTAAAAGCAACGTGTGGAGGGTTTAGGCCACAAGTGTGTGTGGTAACAAACACATTTTGACTCACATGCCGGGGATATTGATCTCTGGCCCCAAATTAGACTCGACATTAAAAAAAAGCTGGTTTAAAGAAAGAAATTAACCAAAGCGTTGCTTACCATCTATTCAGCAACAGCAGTGTTATGCTTATTCTGCAAACTGCTTCTACTAATACCTACTTTAATTATCTTTGACAACTAGTGCCATACACTAACAGGCAGGCACATGGAAAGTAGCTTTTTCCATTCTCAGGTTGTCTTTTTTTTTTTAATTGACTGCTGCATAGACTGGTGCCCCCGGCAGACATGCTGAAGCAGTTCATCAGTGTCTGAGTGGGATCTTGGTGTACCAACAGCATGCTCACCCTCCTACTGTATATTGTCCAGACAAAAGCAAGGACAATCAAGCCCTGTCTGCCTCCCTGTTCCACCGTCAATCTAAAACAGGACCTGAAGATCTTCACATGCCTCTTCCCCTTTTCGTGCCCTTGCTCTCTAATCTCAGCGTGTCATTATGCTAATTTGTCCCCTGTTCTCTCTTTAACCGGTCATTTCCCCTTTTCTGTCATTTGTCTTAGTTTTTTCTTGCCTTGTCTCTCCTTCTGACATGCTCTCTCTCTCTCTCTCTCTCTCTCTCTGGCCTGGCAACATCTGGATATCTTATTTCCCACGATAACCTGTGGAGGCTGCCATGATCAGCCTGCAGGCCTGACTGAATGACTGACAGATTCATTGGCAGCTAGAATTCACACATACTCACGCTAACCATGAGTACAATCATCCAAACACTCACAGAAATGACGACAAAGCAGAAAAAAAAAGTTAAATGGGAACTGAGCTAGCAGGATATTATTGCCTTGCTTATATTTTTGTTCTGCTTTCTTTGCTCTTTCATTTACTGTGAGCATAACCCTCCAATTATATCTGCAGCATTTAGAAGGTTTTTTTTTTGGCTGAGCAGCCTTTTCCTACATTTTCAAAGTGAAACTGCCCTGTTGGATGAAAGGATGGACTGAAACTGAAAGCCCCGACCTCTCGGCTATCAGATGTCCACGAAATCCAATCGGTAGAGAGTGAGCACGTGTTGCTAAAACCCCCTAAAACCCTCACAGCACAGCTCAGCTTTGTGACATATGTGTCACAATGACTCGCAGCTGAACTGACACACATCTGTAAATGTGATGTTTTAGTTCATACTGTTCTCTGAAGCGCGGTTGCGAAATGTCGTGCACATGGGAGTAAATTGGGGTAAATGACATATCCTTTATGTTTCTGAAATCAACCTAAAAAAAATATTAGCTGTGAGACCGGGTAATCAATCAGCTTAGCAGCAATAAAAGTGAAGTTTGCACACTCGTATCTGGGAGCTTTTTCAAACTACACGTAAAGCTCAGTTGCCTTGATGTTGCATTTACACAGAAACAATCACACCTCTGAGTAGCACAATGAAAAACAAAGTTAAGCAATAAATAAGTTGATATCTAATGGACATTCACAGCAGATGTACAAATTGAAAGTAAATCTACACACCAAGCTGATATCAAACTATTGTGACTTACACACTGTATGGTAATCAGTGCAGACTCACCTTAAAAGGAGCAGCTAAAGCATCTGAGCCTTTTAGCGTCCCTGTCTTCCTCTCATTCGCACCCTTGCTTCTACATTTTAGAGGACTACTTCCCTCTCCCTCACATTTAATGTCTAATTTGCCTTTAAACACAGCAACTAAAGCTTGAACAGGAAATTCAAGTCAGGCAGCTAAACTGAATTGTCACAGCAAAACAGGTCATGCCATTGTTTATGTGTCTAACACACACACACACACACACACACGCCCACACACGTGTAGGTGAGCCAAGTTTGGCGTTGCTCTCTTTGAAGATTATTGACTGTGAGCAGCACCCACATAGATTATTAACAACACAGAAGGAAGTGGCTGAATGATGAAAGATTTGTACAAATACACACATTAGATCATCTGTAAGGATGTAATTCCAGACAGCTATAAGGACTTTGACTTAACATACACTCCCTAACCCCGATTGCTACTGCACAATGGTGCGGGTATTCAAAATCCTTACAGTTAGAGTCAAGTAGATTAAAGACATCAAAAATCTACTTAAACCAGCAAATGCTGAAGTACTCATATGCAAATCTGTACATGCACTCATGGGCCACTTTGTTAGGTACACCTGTTCAGCTGCTTGTTATCTGCAAATATCTCATCAGCCAATCACATGGAAGCAAATTTATTAAATTAAATAAATATTAAATAAATTTGGGCATGTAGATGTGGTCAATATAACCTGATGAAATTCAAACTGAGCATCAAAGGTGATATAAGTGACTATGACTGTGGCATGGTTGTTGGTGCCAGTCAAGCTGGTCTGAGTACTTCAGAAACTGCCGAACACAACCATATCTAGCGAAAATATCCAGCGAGCAGCAGTCCTCTGGGTGAAAATGGCTTGTTGATGTCCGAGGTTAGAGGAGAATGGTTCAGACTGCTTTTAGCTGACTGGAAAAACACTTTGGTCCCTTTAGCACCATCTAAGCATTGTTTAAACTCCACAGCCTGCCTGAGTATTGTTGCTGACCATGTCCACCTCTTTATGGCCACATTTTACTCAACTAGCTGCTTCCAGCAGGATAATGCACCATATCACAAAGCTCAGACCATCTCAAACTGGTTCCTTGAACATGACCGTGAGTTCACTGGACTCAAAAGGCCTCCACAGTCACTGGATCTCAATCCGTTAGAGCACCTTTGGGATGTGCAGCACCTTGCTGAGTCTGTGCCACCAAGGTTTAAAGCAATTCAAGAGGCAAATGGTAAGGCAATAAGGTAACAGCAAGGTGTACCTAATGAAGTGTCTGGGGAGTGTAATGTTATATTATAGGGATGATAACTTTTTTTATGCATTCATGTATTTATGACATGCTGCAGGTGATCAAGAAGGGGTTAATTTGATTTTATTTATAATGCTGGGGTGCCAGGGAATGTCCCTCATGTCATGTATCAACAAATCTGTATCGTAACCTTTGATCATGCATCATCTATTATTTGTTTATAACATTTAGTATTTTTTATCAGAATGTAAAAATACATATGTCCCATAGATGCAGTGTTATATAAGCCTCTGAGTGGCTTTTGACTTTAAAGCAGCAGAAATGGAAATACTCAACAAACCAGAAGTACCTCCAAATTGAACTTAAACACAGCACTTGAGCAAACATAGTTTCCCCATTGAGGCTGAATATGTTTGCTCAGCACCTGTTCTCCAACCTTAAACACTTCCTAACCATGTAAAGACCTTAATGAGGAGTGAGTGCACTATCCAGCAATTCAAAACAAAAAGGATAAAACTGAGATTAGCGCCACCACGATGCTACCAAAACAGATTTTATCCACATGTGCGTCGCAATCTGAGAGAGAGGAGACAAATGTTTCTACACAAAAGCCAAGGATCTGCTGTAAACTAGAATTATAAGAAATTATATGTTTCATAAGTTCTCTATCAGTGCGACATTGATGATGAATATCTCGCCATTAGACCACTCTAGCTCACAGCAAAATTGGAGGTTGCTGTTTGATAATTACACGAAATCAGCCACACATCAAGAAGGTAATTGGTGTCTTCTGTCTTGAGTTATGTTTCTTCCACAATTTCCCTCATATATGTTTCCTGGCTGAGCATATTTTCAGTCAGTCATCCTTTTCTCGCTGTGGACAAACTCCCATTCCTCTCCGGCTTGCTTCAAGGTCACTGTCCTGAACAGGAGCCATCATCTACTTCCTTTATATCACCTTGCTCCATACATTCATTTATTGTGCTGGAGGAAAATGGAAGAAATCTCTTCAGCTTTAGTACAAGAGAAGTGCAGAGAGAGTGCAGAAAGTCTGACAGCATCACACCTAACAGCACATGAGTCAGTGTGACAGCACCTGAGGAAGATGATCATCTGCAGTCAGATGGATTTTATTTGGTATCAAGATATTGAGTTTAGCTATGCTCTGATATTTAGTTTTTCACTGTGGATCTTTTGTCAACGCAGTTTGACTGAAGTACAATTAGTCTGAGACTGGTTTAAATGGCAGTTTACACCACAATTCCATTTTTAAAGACACAACTTTCTATTTGCAAATGGACGGCCACCCAAATGAGTCCACACAGAGCTGAAATTCAAAGTAGTCGATGAAAAGAAACAAGAGAAAGTGAGATGAAGTCCTTGAAAACCACTTTATACAGATATTTCCGAGTGACAGTGAAGGTAACAGGAGCCAAGGTGAGGTGTGCACTCAAACGAATAAACCTTTTCTTTTTATCCTTCCTGATGTCTTGTAGAACACATCCTTCACTTTCTTGTGAAATTTCCAGATGAAACATAAAGCAAAGATTTAAAGTGCGGTAGCAGCACAGACTGCAGTTCAGCTCCCGCGTGAGCATTCGTTGTATCTCGGGCTCTTATTCCGCCTGCCTCCTGAGGTAATCTCTTTTTTTTAATGCCAAGCAGACATTGGAAAATGAAGGATTACAGTACTCCACGCCTGGAGGAGCAGTCACCGGCAAAAGTAGGATTCAGTTTACACAATGACTTCAGCGTGTTTACTTTCTAGTAACAAATATAAATATAAATCAGAATATGACTTGAATCTTTCATCCATCCATATTCTTCTTCCAATATATTTTTAGTCAGTTTTAATTTGAGACATGGATTATTAACGTTGTGAAAAGAACAAAAGCCTTTCTTTGTCTGGAGTTCAGCCAGGACAACCATAGGAACACTGCTGTTTCCATTTGCAATAATTTGTAAGCGATAGCCAGTTAGATATGGAGAAGGATATCAGCTGAGCCATGAGCTGAAGGGGATTGGTACTGAGATCAGCTGATCTGCCAAGATTGTAGCTGAGCTTTGGCCTGCCTGAACTAACACTGTGCTTTATTTCTGTGCACAAATACGTGTCCTTTAACGTTTGTGACGGTGACGTTTGCCACAGGCTCTGAATTGCTTGCTTGTTAAAGCGATTTCTCACTGAGAACAGTCACAATGGACTGATTTAACACGTGTGGGCACATATTATCTCCCACCACTGGCAATCACACGTGTGTGTCTGTCATACCTTCATGCTGGGCGGCGCAGTGCGGGGTGGTGATGGGGGGCATTCTCCCAAAGGGACGTTGGAGATGTTCAGCAGCTCCTGTTTCCTGGAGAGAAGACAACAAAATGAAGAATACGTTAATTTTTTTTTCTGGAATACATTTAATGGGCTTCTGCTGATCAAACATGATTAACCGTGATATAATAATAATTTTAAAGTGAGACAACATAAAAAAATATGCAGTCAACTCTGAGGTGGCCCTTTGGTAATTTTTCACTCTCAGCTTCGGTTGTGATGTTTTGAGATGAACATCTTTATTCTGCCCTGCTTTGAGGCTGTAGAGTACACATACCAAGTCATATATTTTTTTCTCCCTCTGCTTCCACCAAGCTAATCCAATATGGCCACTAACTACAACATTAGTCTATATCTCACAACATAAACACTCCATGTGAAAGTCTTTCATTGCTATAAATAATGGGGAAATTTTGTGTGCAGGCTATTCAGTTCAGCCCCCCCCCCACACACACTCAAAGATTCGGTTCTAAGTACAAAGACAGCAGAACACTTTGAATGCACATTTCTAGTTTCTTAATGTGCCCCTTCTCTTTGTTCATTAGATGGAGGCATAATAGCTCCTCCATCCTTTCATGTGGCTGTGTCAAGTGCTTGTGAGCAGCGAAGACGTTCAATTGAAAACAGCCGAAAACTGTGAACTAGTGAACGTGAGGCAGCAACAGCTCGCCGAGGAGTAACGAAAAAACAGTCCTACTCCTTTCTTTTCTTTAGTTTAATCAGCAGCGCTCTTTGTAGCTGACAGATGTCTCCCATAAAAGGCTCGCAAAAAAAAAAAAAAAAATCTGAATAAATAAATAAATAAAAAAGATGGAAAATCACAGCGGCAGCTCCATTAGCCATTTCGGGGCACACCCAAAGACAGCCCGACTTGTTTCTCAGTACAGATGAAAAGCCCAATTCTTTCCACAGGCTCAGTGATCACACAATGCACCGCTGTGTTCCCCTGCATATGCAGTATGTTAGTTCACAGTCAGTGGATAATGTCTGAATGACAATCATAAGGAGATGCAGACTGGCAGAGTTTTTATGACTGAAAAAAACCCCCCAGCTTTTTTCTTGGACATTGTTCATTGTTCTTTCTCTTTGTTCTCTTTAACCTACAGCCAGGATGGACACCAGTGCTTTTTTCTTGCCGCTGACCTGTGAAAAGGAAAAGCTTGTCCAGACCAAAGTCTCTGTGTGAATCCCTGCTGTGTGTCTCTGCAGCACAACAATGACACCTATTTCTCTGTCCTATACACTCACACCTGTGCACAGGGATGGAGGGAAATTGTGTCTGTGCGAAAAGGAGGGAAAAGCTGTGGAGCTGCTGTCCTTGCAGCCTGGACTGTGTCTCTGAGGCAATAAAACTACAATTACATCACCTCAAATAGCTACCGCCCAGGAAGGGAGGGAAGGGAGAGCACGTATGGGGACAGCAAAAAGGAGGAAACAAAGAAACAAACTAGGAAGGTCACAGAGAACATCAGTGAGTGGGAAGGAGTGAGAATAGGAGGTTGGATAAAAATGTGCAGTGTCATACTCTAGGAAGATGCTATTAAAATCACCCCCTATTAATAATACACAACATTACAACTCACAATCCTTAGAAGGGATCTGACACACAAGTCAGGCCTAATACTAGCGATAAGGATGTGAAGGTCACAGTTTGTGATTGGAAGTCTGCATAATATATCAGAAATGGCATCTCATTGCATAATAGCTTGCCTCTTTTATTTAGGAACATTATTTTCCCAAAATGTCATAAAGGTGAGAGTCAGAATGCAGCCACAAAGTGCCTATCAAGGAGGTATAGTGCCATTTTCCTCCACTGGTGTAGATATGTATCAACAATATCTGCTATCTGCACTCACCGAGGACGGATGAACATTGTCTTTAATCTCCCTTTTTGTTTACGTTGATTAGAGCCAATTAAAGTTAATTCAATTAAGGCAGATTATGTATTTTAACACTACTGGCTCGGAGAAGGCCACAGAAGGAAATATGAGAAGGAATCATGCAGCCGTGGAGGTAGGGGAGATGAGCTGGCATGGGATGAGTCAGCGATGGGAAAAACGTGTTATCCTTTTGCTGAATCTCCCATTGATCACACTTTTGGGACTACCTCAGGAAGGATGCTGAGTGTACACATCAAGTTTGGTGTCAGATGAAGAGAAATAAAGACGGGAAAAAAATGGGTTAAGCTTTATGAAAATCCAGTTAACAGTACATTTTTTGACGTGTTCAACTTGCAACTTATGATTTGTTTGAACAAACACATCCAAAGATATTAAGCAAAATCCAACTTTTGTCAGTGCACTGCCCTCTAGTGGTTATTTTAGTGACTCCTCTAAAGCGTCCATCCATTTTCTTCCAGTTATTCTTTTCATGGTGCTGGAGCCCATCCCAGCTGTCACAGGTCAAGAGGCAGGGTACGGGGTAGTCTGGTTTCTAACACAGAGACAGACAATTATTTACACTCACACCTACGGGCAATTCAGAATCATCAATTCACCTGACCACATGTCTTTGGACTGTGGGAGGAAGCCGGAGACACAGGGAGAGCACACAAACTCCACACAGAAATGTCCTGGCTAAGGGGGATTTGAACCCAGGACCTCCTTGCTGTGAGGCTGAATTTATAAATTCAAGATATAAGTTTACTTCCTGCTTGAGAACTTCACCTGCTGCTTGGATTGGCTGAAAATTCTTTCAAAAAAAGAATAAAAAATAAAACCGCAAAGCTTGGTCTGAAGACTCTTTCCAGTGTCAGTAAAAAAAATTAAATAAAAACAGGAATTTCTTTGTCCTAAAGTCCAATATGCCAGGAGATACAATTTGAAATTGACATTTGGATTCTTCTAACTTGGCCTGATTCAAGAAATACGAAAGGACAAGTTTGACATATGGTACAAAGGCAGACATGAAGCTCGATGAAAGGAATCACGGTGCTGTCCCAGTCAGAGGAAGAAATCATAAGATGATAAAAACGGCACTATATAAGAAAATGAGACATTAAGGGTGCCTTGGCACCAGTTATCAACTGTCAAGTCTGCTCCCTAGCCTCTGACTTTGCCATGAGGAAGATAGAGAAAGACAGAGCAGAGATTCGGCTTTTTAACTTGCAGAGACAGTAACTTTTCTTTTTTATCAAGCAGTGGATGTAAATCTGGAAGAAGAATCTTTGAGATTTCTGGTTATTTCTTTTAAAACAGGACAGTTTTTAAAGGATCTTCTGGGTTTTGGAAATATTGCTGGGTATTTAACTTTGTCACACTGATGCAAAGATAAAGATGAGAGGCAAAACCTGGAGCTAGTCACATTTTTATCTTATTAACAAGAGCGGTGCTCAGCAGAAACCTCTGACACCAAAATTCTTGTCTGGCAAGTAAAAGGTCAAAAAAAGTAAAGAATGGTAAAAATGCTGGACTTTCAGCTACAGTGTATTGAAGAAGCTTTTGCCCTCTTCCTGATTTCTTTGTTTTTTGCATCTTTGTCACACTTACACATTAGACAAAGATAACCTGAGTAAATACAGTATGCAGTCTTTAAATGATGATTTAATTTGTTAAAGCAAAAGTGCCATTCAAACCAACATTGACCTGTTTGAAAATGTAGAACTAAAACTGCAATCAAGCATTTATGATAACTGCCAAAGAGTTTTTCACACCGCTGTCGAGGAATTTTGAGGGTTTTTGAACATCGACAGCCTGTTTAAGGTCATACCAAAGCATGTTAACTGCACTGGTGTTTGTCGAATCATCGTCCTGCTGCATAACCTGAGTTGCTCCTGAAGCAGCAAAGCAGCCGCAGACCATCACACAGCCACCACCATGTCTGACTGTTGGTGTGATGTTATTTTTATGAAACACTGTTAGTTTTATGTCAAATGTAACGGGACACTTTTTCATGGCTAAGTAGCGCTCAGGGCTCTGTAACCAGAGTTAATGGTACTTACAATGTGCATTTTCTTTGCATAGGTTTATCAGTGGAGTTTGCATATTCTCCCTTTGCCTGTGTGGGTTTACTCCAGTCTAAAGATATACATGTTAGTGGTTCTAAATTGGCAGTAGGCGTGGGTCTGGCAGTGTGCGGTTGTCTGTCTCTTTGTGTTAACTCTCTGAAGGACTGGTGACCTGTCTCGGTGTACCCCACCTTTCGGCCTTTGCCAGCTAGGATAATATATAGCCCATCACCTGGATAAATCTTTAAGGAAAGGGATGGAACAAGATTAACAAGCAAGCACTCTGGCTGTTACGTGAGATCACAGGGCCAAATTGCATTCATTCCTCCGGCTCCAAGCTAGCACAGATACTGTGCAGTATACATTTCTGAGTGAGCAAATGGGCAGTGGCTGCCACACTGTTAGATTCTTTTAATACTGGTCAGGAGGAACATATGACAGCTGTGAAGGTCTGTGGCTCTCTCTCTGAGTGGGTGTTCTTCCAAGAACTGGGTAGTCACATCTGAAAAATCCACTCAACCAGCCACAACAATAAACATGGTCTTTAAATTGCACAAAAAAATGGCCATTGTTGGATAAATTAGGTGCACTGTAACTTAACTTTTGCCTTTGTCACCTGGAGCTAAGATTAAGTGGTTGTAAACTTGCAGAGAAAAATAGGACAGCTCGTGCTCCACATTTACATCAAAACTAGCACAAGCTGTACCTTTCTTGTACAGCAGTGTGTGCTTATAATCCTTCTTGCATTTGGCTGTTGCTAATTATGGTTAATTCAACAGTAATTACATCTACACAGTCATCATGTTTATCTAATGATGATGTTGGTAGTGTGTGTTTGTGTGTGTGTGTGTGTGTGTGTGTGTGTGTATGTGTATCAGCGTGTGTTTGTGAGAGCGGCTGAAAGAAAGGCACATTAAAGCAAAGGGCTTTAATACATCTCCGTTATTGATTAAACCCTTGAGATAAGATTTGGAAAGCGGGACAAAGGGGACGAAGCAGGACACAGGGAGGATAAGAGTGTGTTAGAAAGAGAGTGAGGGAAAAAGGGGAACCGCTCCTCCACACGTGCCCATGTGATGGACTGATACCGGGAAGGAGATAAGGAGATGAAAAGAGGAAATCAGGATGATGGAGAGAGCAGAGATAATAAAAATAAAAGACAGCGGACAGAGACAGAGATATCGGTAAGAGGGTGAAGTACGGGTCGCTGGTATGAAGCCTCTCTCAAAGGCTTATGAGTCAGTACTGTTTCCAGTTAGTCGTAATATTTGTTGGGAAACTTGATAAGGAGCCTGATCTTCATCCTGATTGGCCAATTACATGACTGATGGTTCCTCTAATGGGGTTAATACAACAGTAATTGGACACACACACGCAAAAAGAGGAGAATGATGGCGAAGGATGGTGGGTGTAGGGGGCAGGGAACACAAGAGAGCCTGCTGTGGAGGGTAGGACCCATCAACCCTAATGTGTATTGCAGTAATAAGTAATCATACCTCACAGCAGGATCTACTGCAATGCCACATATTAGACCTGACAGTTACAGTCCTGATAAGTACTTACGTTGGCTGATGTTACAGGTGGCACGCAGTTTCATATAACCTGTAATCAAGTAAGGAAGTCATGAATGAATCCTAAAGGAAGCATTTAATCAATGGAGCCTAGAATTTAGATTAGCAACCACAGTAGCTAAGTACAGCCCTGGAAAGGTGCTTTCTGTTTTCTCTTCCTTCATCTAGTTCTCCATATTAGTTCTCTACTCCATATATAGATTTCAGAAATGAATGTATGAGTCAGTCAGCTGTCCACCATTAAGACTACAGGCATCCCAGATATGCACAGATATGTGAAGAGGTCAGGAGAGAAGTAATTATGAGGCAACTGCACCCCAAGTCACCGGCTGTTTCCTGCGTCGCCCTCTCTGTCTTACTGCGACATGAATAGACACAAATTTGGCAGCAGGCAGGAGATCAGACCGTCCAGCCAGACAACCTGAAACACTCTCATTATCAATAGGACTGAGAGGCAGATAGAGAGGGGGTGATAAGGAGGCGGGGAGCAGCATGTCTTGTGGCAAAAAAAAACAAAAAAACAAGGCAATTGTTGCTGCATTTCTAAATTACTAAATAAATTTGTTCAAAAATAATGGCTCCTTCATCTACAGAGTTGGCGCACGGGGAGGCGAGGAAGTAAATAACCTTTTCATTTAGCTGTTCTGCTCATAGAGTACAAGAAAGTAAATGGATTCGGTGTATGCGTGTGCCTGCATGTGCATGCGTGGCACTCTTCAGGCCCTATTTTAACAGCAAACACACCTGAAGATGCACTCTGTCATTATCACCCTCACAACTTGTTTTTGTGACGGACTGAATCTCTCTCTGAGGGGCACTCAGATATTCAAACGCACGAGCTAAAAGCTCTCCGGGTCTGAAGGAAAGACAGTTTGCTGTAAAATCAGAGTCAACTGGCTTTGCATTTTACAGACTAAAGTACAGGTTCAGTTTTAATTTATCAATCATAGGTTACATATATGAGTCACTTCATTAGGTGCACTTTGCTAGTACTGAGTTGGACCCATTTTGCCTTCAGAGCTGCCTTAATTCTTCATAGTATAAATTCTAAAAAGTGCTGGAAAGATCCCTCAGAGATTTTGGCCCAGTTTGGTGACATTTGGGTGAGTGAACTCACTGTCATGTTCAAGAAACCAGTTTGAGATGATCTTGAGTTTTTTAACATAGTGCACTATACTGCTGCAATCAGCCATCAGAGGATGGTCACACTGCAGTTATAAAGAGATGGATTGATATGGTCAGCAACAGTACTCAGGGAGGAAGTGGTGTTTAAACAATGCTTAGTTGTTACTAAGGGGCCTGGGTCTGCCAAGAAAATAAGCCCCACACAATTAGATCCCCTACCAGCCTGAACCGGTGATACAAGGCAGGAAGGATGGATACTTTCAAATTCTGACCGCATCATCTGAATGTCACAGCAGAAACTGAGATTCATCAGACCAGCTGTAGCCTCAGTTTCCTGTTCTTGGGTGACAGGAGTGGCACCCGCTGTGGTCTTCTGCTGCTGTAGCTCATCTGTTTCAAGGTTTGATGTTGTCGTGCATTCAGAAACATTCGTCTGCATACCTTGGTTGTCACGGTTTTTTGACTGCTCAAAGCAGTCTAGTCATTCTCCTCTGACCTCTGTTACGACCCCAGCAGCACCTAATGTGTTTTTTTATTACCCAATGGGTGTGGCTTGCTCTCCCACCTTAGGTGCCACACCTTTTGTACAGCTGACTCAACTCAGCAATTAAGCTGTTGTACTTAAGGCAGGAGAGAGGAGAGCTTCGGGGCTAGAGATTGCCAGTGAGAGCCTTTGTAATGCAGCTTGTGAGTGCTCTGTGTATTGTGGCTGCTTACTCCTGCTCAGTGGACAGGAGGGTGTTTTAGTGACTGTTGTTTTGGTGACTAACTTCGGTGTTTTGTTTTGTTTTGTTTTTCTTCCCCTTTTGAAGGTGATAGCGGCCTGTCTGTCTCTTTATGTTGAGCCATTAATAAAAAAACTTTTACTTTAACATTTTTGCCTCTATGTCTCTTTTGTCAACCTGGACACTTTTCGTTACTTCCCCATACATCCATGTGACTTATACATGGAGGTGTGACCCATGTCTCCACCTCGAGATGTTTATGTGGGAAAACCCCAGTAGATCAGCAGTTTTTGATCAGAAGTTCAAACTGTTGCTCATTTTGAACGCCAGCAGGTCCTCTCGACTATGTCTACATACCTAAATGCATTGAGTAGCAAAGTGGCTGGTAAGTGTAATATATATCTTAGATATATATTTCTTTTCACAGTTTTTACTACAAATATTTTTAAATAATTTGCACAATTAAAGACCATGGTATTCTGTAAGATTAAAAATAAAAAAAATCAACCTTGAAGAGAAATTAATCTGTAATAGCGCACAGCCCCGTCCCATTAACACCACTTACACAATCAAAGATACTCTTTCAAAGCTTTCGGTCTTCATTATCTAAGAATCTTCTTTACTTCTGGCTGTCTTTCTCATTTCGCTTGACTCTTTGGTTTTCTCCTCTCCTAATTATTTCTGTACTTAATGCAAACATTAGATTAAGCAGATACCAGTGAAGGTCTTGCCGTCTTGAGAGCCACTGAATCTCACCCTGGGAAACTATGACATGTCAAGGAAAATGGAGTTTAATATGCTGCAGTAAGTTTGCTACCCAGCAAAAACTCGTGCCATTTAAAATACCCACCACATGCTGAAACCAGAGGTCATGATGTAAACACTGACTTCTAAGATGACAGATGTGCTATGAACCAATGTGTCTGACACACAAGGACACTGTTGCTTGACACTGAATTAACCATCTTAACACCAAAGGAAAACACTACAAGCCAGTAAAAGGTTACATATTGTAGCTTTTGCCTCTGAAATGTCAGTGTTGTTCTCTGGCTCACTGCACCAATGCTGCCGAGAGAGCTCCGGCGGACATTTATGTGTATTTACCTCCCAGCTGCAGAGTGACACTGATAAAGGCCACGGGCTGAATCATGTTTGTTTCTTTGTCTTCAGCCGTGCTTCATGCAGTTAATTACACTCTGTTTGGATACCCCAGCAATGATGATAGTCAGCAGTCGGTGAGGCGAGGATGTATTTTGCAAATGCATTAACGTGCAGCCATTCAATCCAGTAAACACATAAATATCAGCACAGTTTCAATAAGGAAGTGCAGTGCAAACTCCTTGCTGAATGAAATGTCATTTCATGTGGGTTCAGGTTGGGTGTCCTGTCAGTGCTCTTTTTAATTGCTTTCTGTTTTTATTTTTTTTACTTGCACATCCCCTGGTGGTATCTAATGATGTGTCCCGAGAAAGACACACCTCTGTCTCTCTTTAGTTCTTTTTAACTTTTGTCATTGTCAGACACATTTTTGCAAACAGCATGTATCAGTGCCTTCATCTGAGGCACAGAAAGTGTATTAATGACACTGAAAATGTCATTAATACACTTTGTTTCGGCTGATCTGCATGAGCTTTGGTTTCAAAACTTGTGATTTAAGCAAGTTTTGTTTTGTTTGCTTGCACAGTACTGCATTGCAGTGAAAAACGCAGTTGCCTGCCATCACCGCTATCTCTGTCATATCAGTCGAAATGCCTTAAATCCTGCCTAATCCTATTCATTTTCTGGAGGCCCACTTCCTCTTTATCATTGCCCAATCTCCCCCAGTGTCACTGACTTCAGTCAAAGAAAAAAGCAGAGTTAAGCATCTGCCAGATGACATTGAACACATCTCTTCTCCGCTAGCTCTACCACATCAGGCTCTTGATACCCACACTAGAGCAGAAAGGTCCTGGAGAAAAATGGACAGATATGAAGACAGAGAGGCAGAGACGCAGCATGAATGGACGTCAGACAGATTGCTGAAAGAGAGAAGGCCAAAGAGCGAGGTATGGAGAGTGAGAATAAATGAATCTGCAGACTATAAATAGCTCTCCCAATCCCCTACGCAGAGCTCGGTAAATAGGGCTGTCTTGGGTGGGTCCCTGGGTACTTGTTAGAGACAATACCATCTCATCCATTACACTCTAAGACAAGGTTGTCTGTCATACACGCACGGTATTAGTTCACACAGTCAGCAGGTGTAATAGAAAACATATAGGTTTTTGCCAAGTGGCCCATGAAGGATATTGTTTTTTTCACCTTCAGAAATATTTTCAGTTAAAAAAAGGCTCAAATTATTGTATAATGACGGAAAGGTTTAGCTATACCTCCTCACAAAAAGACACAGCTAAATGGCCTCTGCTGTACTTTATGTCATGTCATTGGGTGAGCGCAACCCAACATGGTCCTTAATATAATTTTTAACAAGAAACAGCTAGTTGAAGGCAACCCCTTCCAATAAAAAGGCACTCAGCTGGTATACTCACAAAAAAGAGTGAAACACGGCTTAAAAAAGGGCCTAATTGCGGGTAGAGAGGAAAAACAGGGCAAGAAGGACGGATGGAAACACGAGTGAGTCAGTGAATAAAAGTGGATGTGTTAAACAGCAGGAGGAGGAGAGTTTGACAGCGAGCAGAGGGAAGGAACTGCAGCAGAAGGAAAAACTTTGTAAGGTTGTCAAGAAAAGCAGCATGAGAGACTGCACTTCTAAACAGTAACTGCAGTTAGTCTGTCTAATGAGGATTTATTTCTGTTAGTGCAAATGTTTCAAGTCTGTCTGAAAGACATCATTTGGGAACACCTTTCAGGGTTTTTTTTTTTTTTGCAAAGTCATAATAAAAAAAAAGAACAAAACTGAACATTTAAAGGCTCTGAAAGGCCATTTGTTCAAATTTGCCTTTCCAAGCCCGTCAAAGCAAAACTGCAAGGAATGAATGTAATGGTTATGTTTATCTTATTGGACTCATTGGAAATGAACTGGCAGTGCCACCTCATCTAGCTAAGCACCTGCTAACTTAACCTGTTACTTACAAAGCAAATGCATATTTCAGAAGCTAATCAAATTTGCAGAAGATACTTGTAACTTATGAAACATGAGTGTTGTGTGTACATCCACACGGTCATATGGGGTTATAAGATTATTATTATTAGGTCATTATTAGGATGAAATAGACAGGAAATGTAAGGTCAGACTGTTAGCACTAGTGTGTTTGCTCACCAATGTAACAAATATTTTCATTGATTCTACAGGGCTTCGATTTTAGCTTCAAGACTATTGTCATGTAACTATGAGGCCACCTGGTTTACTCTGACAAAAAAAAGCCAGTTAGCATTTTCAGTGGAGAGTCAGCTCTGACTAGTTAGCTAAGCTCACCAGACACTTAGAGACATCTTGTTACTGCAGGGTTGGACCCACTTTTGCCTTCAGAACTGCCTGACAAATCTCCCATTCCACCACATCCCAAAGGTGCTCTTTTGGATTATGATCTGGTGACTGCGGAGGCCATTTTTGAGTACAGTATTCAAGAAGTGGCCCAAGCGGGCCAAGAAAATATCCCCCATACCATTACAACACCACAATCAGTGGCCTGAAAGATTGTGCCAGATTCTGACCCTACCATCTTAATCTTGCAGTATAAATTGAGATTCATCAGATCAAGGTAATACTTTTCCAATGAGTTGTTGTCCAACTTTGTTGAGCCCCTAACTGCATCCTCAGTTTCCTGTTCTTAGCTGACATGAGTGGCACCTGATGTGGTCTACTGCTGCAGCCCGTCTGCTTCAAGGTTTGAAGAGTTGTGCGTTCAGAGATGCTCTTCTGCAAACTTTGGTTGTAACAGGCGGTTGTTTGAGTTACTGTTGGCTTCCTATCAGGTCAAAGCAGTCTGGCCATTCTTCTCTGACCTCTGACATCAACAAGGCCTTATGTTTGTTTGTTTTTTGACCATTCTCTGTAAACCCTACCGATGGTTGTGTGGGAAAATCCCAGCAGATCAGTGGTTTCTGAAATACTCAAACCAGCCCTTCCCCATTCTGATACTCATTTTGAACTTCAGCAGGTCATCTCGGCCATGTCTAAATGCACTGAGTTCCTGCCTTGTGATTGGCTGATTAGATATTTGCGTTAATGAGCAACTAAACAGGTGTACCTAGCAAAATTGCCGGTGAGTGTAACAGCTAATATCTGCCAGTTTGAGATTTCAGTGAGCAAAATTGATGGCTGTCAAAATGGACTACCTGTTTTGTGTATCCTTCTCTGAAAAATAAAATTACAACACTGTTTTTAAGGCAGGAATCTTGCCTTTATAAGAAGCTTGACGGGTGCAGCAATAGGAACTAAGAGAGCTTGGCAAACATTAAATTTGGCCTTTAGGCATAAAACACCCCTATGTGTGTCATCTGGTTTTTGAGATGTCTTGTATTGTGGATACAGGGGTGATTTTCTTCTTCTGGATGGCTGCCTTGTGAGCTGCAGTATCACTGGCTGACTCTGTATGCTAAGGAAGTCAGGAAGGTTATTCTTGATGGTTTTAATCTGTTACCAGTTTACAGTGTGATTTATTTTGTCAGCTGCTCTGTCCCAAGCACTTTAACCACCACATGACCTCTGCAGGACACAGCTACCTTGACTTGATGAAACAAAGCAGGAGGCTTGTTAAAAAGCAACACAACTATTTTAAAGTGCTACGTGCTCTTAAAAGGGAGACAGCTCTTAAGTTAGTTTTGCTGGCCA